>JAODKL010000037.1:5614765-5635958 GCA_026780765.1 Petrocephalus schoutedeni
TCCGGGATAGGCTCCGGACCCCCCGCGACCCTGAACAGGATAAGCGGGTTGGAAAATGGATGGATGGATGGATGATTCGCCTGGTCAGCTCAATGTGTGCAGTTATAGAAAATTAATCAACACACTTCTGACCAATCAGGTTTGAGAACAGCACCACTGGTGACACTTTACTTAAGGCCATGGTTTTAGTGTGTATTATGCATTATGAACACTTTAAGAAGCTCTCATCTATAATGCACTATAGATACCTTCACAATGCATTATGATGACTGGTATAAGCAGTAAGGATGCTTTGTGCTGCATTATGAAGGTATCTGTGGTGCATTATAGTTGAGAGTGTCATAGTGCATATTACGTGTTATGCCTTTTTATAGTTATAGCATGTTTATAATGCTGAATTATAAGAACAGTTATTAAGCTTTATGAATATGGACTGCGTAGAAAGTATTACCATTACATTTAACAAATTTCTGTTTTTTGTTGAAGGTCTTGTTCGCGCTTGTTTGAGACATAGTAATGTAATGCAGAGTGACCTCTACCTTCTCGAGATAGGTGTAACTCCAGGATTTCCCATCGGCAAAGGTCTGCGAGACTATGCGCCCATTTCGGTCATACTCCATGCGCACGGACATGGTCCCCCGCTGGATCCCCGCCACCTGGCCCCCGGGGGAGTAGGTCACATTGATGCCATTCAGCCGGCTGCTGGGGGCCCAGAGTGTCGGCCGGCCCGCCTGGTCGTAGTGGATGCGTAGCATGAACTTCCTGTGGTCGTCGTAGACCTTCTCCGTCCTGGTGATGCGGTCGAAGTCCAGCGAGAGCAGGTTCCTGTTATGCACCTGTGGAAGAGACAGGAGTTTCTGTTACGAAGGCCGCTGGTCAGCAAAAAGCTCACGTCCAGGGGCATTTTTACTGAAGCCGCGGTCTCCTGCATCATTAGAGCTGCCGTCCGCGAGATCTGTCTGCCTGTAATAGGTGGACGCCATCGCTAAGCACGGCGCAGGGGTGTCAAGGGCTTCAGGCACCGTTGCTGTGATTAGAAGAATTAGCACGTGTCTGGGTTTATTCTGCGAAACAGTGGGAGTCCCATCCAGCCAAAGCTCGGCGGCGATTAAACTGTCCCCGGGCTTTCAGATAAGCATTATCGTGAGGAGATGACATTCCTCTCGCTGAGCCATTCCTTAAAAAAAAATAAAAATCAATACTTTTGCTGTGGAGTGGGAGCCGCAGGAATGACGCTTTGCTGAGAATCACTCCGGTCTCTCCCCCTTTTTAATGCATGCGGCGTTGCCACCTTGATCCCGCGTGATCGGAATAGAGGGGCATTCTTCACCAGCGGTAATCCGAGGAGGGCGCCTGCAGGTCAGTCAGCAGTGAGCCTGTCTGAGAGTCGCCCGAGTCGGCCCGCCGGCCCCTGTTCACACCTCGCGAGCACCGCAGGGAGGGCTGGAAGACTCCCCAAACATTTGGCCTGCGCTGGTCATCGTTTCGACGGGCTGTAGCTAAGAGGAATCCGCGTGGACTTTGGCACAGCCGGAGGCAGCAAGCGGAGGACTCGGCCCTGTCTAGATGGCCACACCGAATCTCCCTTTGGGTCAGCCAGGGAAAATGTGCCACTAATAGGCAACTGAGGGCATTATTTTATACGAAAAGCTACCGGCTCTCGAATAAGACAAATCCCAACCAGTGTGTTTACTTATGATTCAAGGAGGCGGAGTGCTAGGGGTCACGCTCCTATAGCCCCCTTCCCATGATCCTCTTTGTCACGCGCAGGTCACATGCTCAGCTCACGCTGAACGGCCTTCAGACGGGAGCCCTGGCTGCGTGCAGAGCTGTGCTTTGTCTTGTTTACTCTTTTAAAAGCTTGCCCTGAAGTGGGAAGGGAGGTGGATCTGACAGCCTGAGAACCACAAAGAGATGTGAAGGATCGAGATGACAGGAGCGAAAAGGAGACAGCCAGCGGCAGGTGTTCAAGGTGTGTGTGCCGGAAAATGCAAGGGGAGGGTTAGTCATTTACCCCTCAGAGTGCTGGTGGGACACAGTGAGCCTCACACACGCTAATGATCGTTAGCATCCAGTTCATACACTCAGCCGACGAGCACGGCTGAGAAAACACTAGCACAGGAACTCGGCAGCAGAGACGGCTAATTAAACTGTCAGGCGAGAAGTGGCTGTGTGCGGGAAGGGGCTGGCAGAGGGGGAGGGCCTTCGTCAGCGGCGAGGTCCTCCACCGCGCTGCATTGTTTACCATAACATAATGAAGCCGATATCTAACGCGGCCTCACCCACGTCGTTAAGCACTGATTTATGCTTCTCATTTGTTTCTAAAAAACTTTGATTTTTTAATTAGCACGGACGCACCCGCGGTGGATTTATCACGGAGGTGAACAAGCCGTTAACTGGCAGGCAGACCCAGATCTGCATCCCGTTTCAAGTACCTGGACAGTTTAATTAAGAGGTCAGGTAAAAGGAAATTGGGGGGGTGGAGCTCATTAGAGCTCATAACATCCTTAATCATCGGATACAATAGTAGAGATGCATAAACATTACTAGGGCCGAAATCATTGTTAGCCAACCTTAAACTCTGATGTGCAAGAATGTCCTCAAACGCCCCCATTGTGCGACGCCCCATGATCAAGAGGCCGACTTCTCCCCCCGTAAATGTTGAGTGTGATATTCCGGGACACGGCAATGGTGAGAGAGAGAGAGAAAATGCTTCCACGAGTCACACTCGGGCCAAAGACGGAAAAAGCTTGGTGGACCCGGGCCCGGGAGAGCAGAATCTCATAGGACCTTCTCTAATTTGGACAATTCCTTAAATAGGATATTCTGAAGGAGAGCAGGATGCAGGGGCCTGGAACTGAGAGAGCACAGTCAAGAAGGAAATGCGCCTCATTTACTGTACAGCTGTATGGATCACAACCGGAGCCCCCCCAAACACGGCCCACCTGGCAAGGCTTTACACAACCGGCCAGACCCATCTCTCCTGCCAGGACGTGAGTGTGTAAAAATGCTCTGTGTAAAATCTTCCAGCAGGACGAGACTCCAACAAAACCGACATGAAGAGTCTTCTGTCACGTTCTCGGATTTCTGGGAGCTGGTGTGATTCGCTGACATAGCAGAAGTCTCGCCCGCAGCCCCAGAGCCGACCTGCTTCTCACACGTGCGAGGACACGGCATGACATGGCCGTGCAGAGTCGCCCAGCACCCCCCTGGGGCCTGCGGCCTGGTCTGGAAATCGCACTCATACAGTATGTCTCACAGAGCATGTTGCATCATCGTTTAGTATGCCTCTCGTAAAGCGTGCCAGCTGGCTCCCGCGGACCCAGTGCCTCGTGGTCGCCTGTCCTGGGGAGCTGCTGATTATCCTGTCAAAATTCAAGCAGGCGTCCCTTTCTCACTGACGTCTCTGTGCGTGCCCATCACACAGCGGAGAATATGGGGCGGGGCCACAGGGGCATTGGCTCAGGCTGATTGGCTCCCAGAATGCCCTCCCCCCGCCACTCATGCTTCAAGACATATCATTGGCAAATGAAAAGGTTGGCCTCTCTGTATGAATTATGGCCTCTCTAAGCTCCTCCCCCCACCTTAAAAAGCCTTAGGATCACCCCTGGAGTCAAGTGTGCTTCTATGGCCAGGGAGTCTGACTGTAGACCATGAAGTCAGAGAACTTGCGGCATCCTGTGGACTAAGGTGCCTGTATATGTTACCACCTTTATCTGGGCTCATAGCAGACTCGATGTGAGGAGAAGGTCACCATAGCAACAGATGTCCAGTCTCTTGGATTTCATCCATCCCGCTTCATGTCTGCCTGGACCACTTCTGGGATGGGGGGTTAAAGGCTTTCCTCAAGGGCCCAATGGACATGTGACTATTCCACCAAAGGCCGGATTTGAACCGGTGACCTTCTGATCACAGGCAAAAAGGACTAACGCACTGAGCCACAAGCCCACACCCACTGTCGCGCACTCACCCGCAGTCTCCGCCCATACACGGTCACCTGACCGCGAGCCTGCTCCTTGCGCTGCCTCCACTCCACCAGGTTGAGGCCGTTGTCGATGGGGAGAGTGACGTTCCTGCGGCTGACGGTGGGGATGACGGTTCCCGCCAGCAGGTGGGGCTCTGTGTGCAGGGTCACCTCCATGCCGTTGGCCAGCACCAGCTGCAGCGAGCCGTCCAGACCCACTGAGTAGCTGTTCCGCACCTGGTCTGGAAGGATTTGACACAAAGACCTGCCGGTTACCCCAGGCAACCCAGAACTGTGCATTCAGCTTGTAGCCAGAGTGGAACAGGCACTGAATAAATGTGGCTGTGTCAGTACCATAGGTTAGACTTCCACTCACCCTCTGAACTACTGGGCGGCAATCACAAAGCACAGGACGCTTGACAAGACCTTCATGATGAGTGAAACATCAAAGGGTCCATCAGGTAACTGCTCCAATCATGGCCCTCTCCCACCTGGAGCGTTTTTGCCGTGGTCTGCTGGTGCTCCTTCCCATATCAAACAGATTCCATCGGTTCATCTTGACCTATTCTACCCCGTCTTCTCAATCACCACCTTCTCCTAAACTGCGACTAACTTGGGTTAATCCTGATATGGACCCCACCCCCCCAGGATCAATGTCCGACATGAGTATCTCACAAAGACCCCCGTTTATGCCCCTGCAGAGACATCTGTCACATCAGAATTGCTCCAGACAGCAGTATCATGTCAGCTGCTGAACCAAAGACCTCCGCGGGAAGGGATGCAGGAGATAGCATCCCTTTGTACTACCAAGATGTTGGTGTAGAGATGCTCCTGTAGATGGCTCCTGATTCAGCGTCAACAGTTCAGGCACCTGTTTCTCTTTGCTTACATGTAGAAAGTCAAAAATGATGAGCAGCACATTGTGGGTGTTTTCATTTACCCCCATCTCCCGCAGAGCTAAAGAGGACTGGTGGACTTTATTTATAGGAAACCCACTTAACAACCCCACCATGGCTGCAGGCTGCATGCTGATTGCGCTGTACTTGATCATTTTTGCGCTGTTCTATATACCAGCGAACACCCAAGTGGTTTACGGGGACACAAATAAAAAACCTTGAGATTAGTAAAGTGACCAAATTCTTTGCCCAGCGTGATAACAGCGTGCCAACGAGGCGAATGCCGGGCAGAGTGACAGAGGCGGCTAGGGGGCAAGTTTTAGGGGAGATTTAAAACCGTGATAGAGAGCAAATTTCACCCTAGTGAGGTTTGACAGTGTGGAAAAAACGTAAAGCTCCAGGGACATCCATTAACGCTCGACGGGAGTGATTCTGCACGGAAACGTGTGCGGAGCTCCATCTGGTATGATGTCCCGAACAAGGGAACGAGAGACCAAGACAGCTTTGCCATGACATTTAATCACAGCGATCGAAGAAATAAACTCCACTTAAGAACAGCAGAAGCTGGTTTTGATTCGAGACTGTTTAATTTGACACAAAGCCTTTCCCGTCTTCGGGATTAGCATAAACTCTGATAAGGTGACAGTCTTCGGCTGGCCACCCAGTCTACGCCAACAAAGTGCAATTTGTCAGTTTAATTGCTTCCATAGCCCCACCAAAGTGTCGGAAGGACAAGAAACGAGTAGGAAATTATGAGTGCTCAATTAGCGGTAGACGGGACCCGGCACATAATTCTGTCACTGCCCGTCGCCGTCCCCAGGTGGCCAGATTGAGCCCCCAGGTAGAGACGGGTGAAAAATGTAGCCTTTTAAAACCCCTTTAACATTCATCGCCGAGACCCACTTGGCCTCGCGTCGGAAGAACGGTGCAGCCTTGATGAATTCCTCGCTCATTAAGGACCACAGTGATTTCATTCTTGCCAGAAAGGAGACTAATTAGACCATGCACATATTTTAAAAAACACATTTTTAGACATGTGCATACGCAGGGCAGAATTTTAAACGTCAGGCCGTGTTGAGAAACTTGTGAATGTTTGGATTGCTAAACATGTGAAGATGGCAGAAATTGGGCGGAGTGTGAATCTGCTTGAAGTGGGTTTCTATGCGGATGCAACTAAAAAAAAAAGGTGCTTTCTGGGCATGGCGGGGACCTACTTAAAGCCCAGTGAGAGAGTAAGGTAAAAGCACACAGTTCAGCAGATATACCATATACAGCTGAACCCAAAAAACTGAATATGAGCCGTTTCATCTGGGCTTTTTAGCTGTCAAAATGCTCTTGGACATTTACCAGAAATGGCTTAGTAATAACTTAATAACATCATAATGGTAACACTTTACTTAAGGCCATGTTTTCAGTAATTTATAAACACATTCCATATTTATATAGCCATATTTATAATACTTTATAAAGGGGTTACAGTGAATTATAAGAAGTTATTAGCTTTATGAATATGGGCGTCATAGAAAGTGTTACCATTATGATGGGTAACTGATGTCTGTTTTAAGTTATCTGCCTTGATGTAGGGACATTGCCCATGTTTTGAAAAAAACGATTAACAGAATTAGCCTAGCACAATTAAAGTATTAACTCAGGGCTACACTTAAATATATTTATGTAGCTGCGATTATATATGTGATTATATTGAGATTATATCATCTGAGCTACTGAATTGCTGACTCCCCTCACAGGCGAGAGTAAAGGACCCGTGTGCATGAACACGGAAATGGCGCGTGGGGACAAGGTGACCCATGTCACGGCGTGATTACTGAGGTGTCGGCGAGCGAACTGGACAATGGCGAATTAATTAACAGGGGAGCTCCTCGCCAGACAAGCGTCCCGCTGCAAGGTCACCGCTACCAGGCGACCGGGCCAGCCGGCCTATTACTGCCAGCCGCATAGGTTATCATCTCGCCTTTCAGATGGGGCCCTGCCGGGGCGAGGGGATCGATGCCTGGGGGGTGGCATTCATCAAATTAAAGTGTTACCATGGAAAAGCCTTTACGGCCTCCAACAAAGTGGGACGGGAGGGTTCAATAGTTAATCAATACGCTGGGCGCTCAGGAGCAGGGTATCAAAAAGGCATGCTACATAGGAAATTGGCAGGCCTGGCACCAGCAAGCGACCACCCGTGAGGCAGGGAGAGGCCTTGTTTCCCATTTGCTTCCTTCAGAGAATAGGACCATCCCAAGCTGAACGAGTTTAACTCTGCCCTCACCACAGCAACTGTTTATGAGCAAGAAAGCAACTTACCCTGGGTCAAGGTGTAGAAAGTGCCGGAAGCAGAGAGGTTGGTGGTGATGACAACGTCCTCCTTGCCGGAGCCCGCAGCCTGCACCCTGACTGAGTTGTCCAGGTGGGTGTGGAAGCTGCTCACCTGCCCGGTGGGGTAGGTGATATTGGTGAGCCGGCCATAGCTGTCATACCTGAGCAGGCAAGATGGAAAAAGCCATTAGAGGAGATATTAGGGGTATACATACATCCACATTACAGACCGCACCTACACACCCACATTACAGACCGTACCTACACACCCACATTACAGACCGTACCTACGCACCCACATTACAGACCGTACCTACACACCCACATTACAGACCGTACCTACACACCCACAATACAGACCGTACCTACACACCCACATTACAGACCGTACCTACACATTCACATTACAGACCGTACCTACACATTCACATTACAGACCGTACCTACACACTCACATTACTGACCATGCCTACACACCCACATTACAGACCGTACCTACACCCCCACATTACAGTCCGCACCTATACACCCACATTTCAGACCACAGCTATATACCGACATTACAGACCGTACCAACACACCCACCTCACAGACCACACCTACTCACCCATGATACAGACCGCACCTATATGCTCACGTTACAGATGCACCTATACACCCATGTCACAGGCCATACCTATACACCCACATTACAAACCGCACCTATACATCCATGTTACAGACCATACCCATACACCCACATCACAGGCCATATCTATAGACCCATGTTACAAACCGCACCTACACAAGTCACAGGGCATACCTATACACCCACGCTACAGACCGCACCTATACACCCATGTTACATACCGCGGCTATACATCCACGTTACAGACCATACCTATACACCCATGTTACAGACCACAACTACACACCCATGTCACAGACCATACCTATACACCCATGTTGCAGACCGCACCTTTGCACCCATGTTACAGACCACACCTATACATTCACGTTGCAGACCACAGCTATACACCCACGTTACAGACACGTTACACTAGGTGATGGAGTTCTGTGACGGCAGTATACGTAATGGTAAATACAATGAAAACACTCTTTAATTGGGACTGGAAAATGCATGCATGTTAAGCATGAATAATTAAATAATGCTTCATGCTCTCATTCACACTGACCCAGAGTTACAGGTTCTCATTCTCCACTGACTCAGAACATCATGTTCTTAATCACCACTGACCCAGAGCTACAGGTTCTAAATAACCCAAAGCTTTATGTTCTCAATCACCACTGAGCTTGCGGCTCTCAAACACCACTGACCCAGAACTTCTGGTTCTGTAAAATCGCTGAGGTTGACTTTCTGATGACCACTGACCCAATGTTCTCCTCTCAGTCACAGACGGGCACACCCTCTGGGCATTTACCTACCAAGTTTACCTACTGACGAGAGTGGCTGATGAGATTTCCAACCCCCCCCCAAGTCTAGCTGGGGTTGGGACAAAAACCATGTACATAATTGCAGGTCTGCCTGTCCCCTTCTCAAGTGGCCCTACACAATTGCTAAATTAAATTGTATCTAAAAGGTAAATGACTGGTACAGGACTTAATTAATTTCAGGCAGAGAGCATGATAAAACGTCTGGCAGAGTGGAAACACTGTTAAACACTTTATTATGTGGAGATTAATGGCAGGTTCCCTTCAGCTCCACAGCAAGGAAATTACAGGTCTGACCCTCAGGTGGCAATGTGACCTTCCCGGCTAATTAGGCTAAAACAAGGAAAAGTCCTTATTGGGGTTAAATTATACATGAAAGACTAAGTCCTGCCTGTGGGGAAATATCATGCTTAAATCTTCGCTCTGAGTAAACAGTCCAAGTCTTGTAGTGGATTACAGGTGAGAGACAGAAAGAGGGAGAGAGAGGGAGACTGAGAGGGAGGGAGGGAGCAAGAGGCCGCACCCAGGCTGGTTTACACCATTCAGCTTCCGTTCTGATTAGCAGTACTGCGTTGCACACGGGCGGGCCGATTAGGAAAACCCATTAAGTGAAAGTAAAGATTTATTTTCATTACTTATTGAAAGCTGTTATCCGGTCTGGAAAAGTCAGTCTACATGTAAACTAAATGAAGTCAGGATAGAATTTTAATTACGGCTGCTTACAGTACTTTTTACACAGAGGATAATGGAAGGCCGCTGCCTTATCGTGTCGGCGGGGTTTGTGTGCCTCTGCGATTCTAGGAGCTGTTGCTGGGGGCA
Organism: Petrocephalus schoutedeni; assembly: GCA_026780765.1. Taxonomy (NCBI): domain Eukaryota; kingdom Metazoa; phylum Chordata; class Actinopteri; order Osteoglossiformes; family Mormyridae; genus Petrocephalus; species Petrocephalus schoutedeni. Next base: position 5,624,198 of record JAODKL010000037.1, read on the forward strand.
ATTGCCCCTGGTAGGGTCTCCCAGGGCAAATGGGTACTAGGTGAGCAACCAGACTAAATGCAGTTTGGAGTATACAGTCTTCTTGGAGACCTTGGATGGGGTGCCGGAAGGCGTCCCTTCTGTGAATTCCATTATTCTACAGGGGGACAATGCGGATTCTGTCCTGGTCACGGAATGCTGGACCAGCTCTTCACCCTCAAAATGACATTGGAGGGTTCATGGGAGTTTGCCCAACTAGTCTACATGCATTTTGCGGACTTGGAAAAGGTCTATTATCACGTCCCTCAGGGGGTCCTGTGGGGAGTGCTTCAGGAGTAAGGGTCCCTTGTTTCAGGCATGTCCAACCGGGAGGAGACCCCAGGGCAGAGCCAGGACATCGCTCTGCTGGTCTGGGAATGCCTTGGTATTCCCCCAGTGGGGCTGGAGGAGGCGACTGGTGAGAAGGAGGCCTGGGCATCCTTACTTAGACTGCTGCCCTTGTGACCCGACCCGGGATAAGCAGCAAATAATGGATGGATGGATGGATGGGTGGATGGATGGATGGATGGATAATGGAAAGCTGTCAAGTAACAACTTCTACTGGGCTTACTCAAGTATTAAATAATAACACAGCTGAAGAGAGTTTAGCATTAACACTGAAGGGGAAATACTTCACTAGGAGCCTCTTGCCATTTAAGAGCTGAGCAGCAGCCTACTGTCTGTTATCTAAAGCTTTTTGGCAGCCCACGTCCTCTAGAGGCCAGCGGAGGTGTGTATAATAAATTTTAGGGAGGCTGAGAATGAGTGGGATTCTGGTACACTTTCAGTAAATCAAGTATTCATGAGTCCTGGAGCAACACTGCCAATAGCTTAAAATATGAAATGGCAACGATGTCCCCTGTACTTACTCATAGAAGGTGGTCCATCCATTTTCGTCGGTCTTTGTGGCCAGCAACCCCGAGCTTCCATGGTAGGTCATGGAGGCCAGCTCCTGACCTTGGGCTGCTATGGTTTTGAGGGCACCGTTAGTGCCCAGTGTCATCCAGAAGGTCTGGCTGTTCGAGGCCTGTATCCAGAGCGGCAGTCCCGCCGAGTCTCTCCGGATGTTCACAATGTTCTTGTTCTTATCAGTGATGGTGCTGATCTGGCCCTCTCCGACGTAGGTGATGTTGTACAGGTAGTCTCCCGTGGTCAGGCTCTGCGTGTAGATGTGGCTGCCGTTGGCGTCAAACAGGTAGAGCTCATCGTCAATGGGGGAGGCGACCTCGAACAGGTTCAAGGGGTTCAGGTAGGGCCTGTTGCTGCGGACATAGCGGATCCGGACGTTGGCCAAGTCGGCGATGAACAGCTGCCCGTCGGGGGAGACGGCCAGCGAGGAGGGCAGGTTCAGCTTGGCGTCCTTCGCGTAGGCCTCGTCGCCCGAGTAGCAGTCGCAGTTGGCGTCGTTCTTGCAGTCGCAGCCGCTGGGAGCCCCGGCGACCAATGAGATCTCCCCACTGGTGGACACCTGGCGGACGCGGTTGATCTTCTTCTCGTCTGACTCGGCGATGTAGAGGACGCCGCTGTGGGATACAGCCAGCGCGGTGGCAGACTCCAGGGTGGCGTGGATGGCCACCTTGCTGAGCAGGAAGTGGTCGATGCCCGGGACCTGGCAGTGCATCGGACGGCCGGCCACAATGCGCACCTGGTGGTTCTCGGCGATCTGGAGGACCACGTTGTTATCGAGGACATAGAGCGAGTTCTCCATAGGGCTGACGGCCAGGTCGGTGGGCCATTCCAGGCGAACCTGAGAAGGAGAAGCACCAGTGTTTCATCATCTCTCATATTTATCTAATCTCAGAATCAACAAGACAAACTCTTGAAGAACAACTGAAAATGCTCCTCTGTTTGCACAAGACTGACTTTTACAGCAGGGAAAAAAAGTAGAAACAATTTTTTCTGTGACTTTGAGAAACTTATGGAAGTCCTGAGCTTCTGATAACTCTGGAATAATGGCAGCATCCCTAAAGTACCCAGATCGTAGGAGATAACAGCTTAACGTTAGGAGAAAAGTGCCAAGTCATTGTATCAGATGAAGCCAGCTGGAACACGCCATAGATCATACACAACCTGTGCGACCAGGAAAGCCAACTCTTATCAGCCTACAGAGATCGCACTTTCTTTTTTGGTGTTTCTTGAGTAATTCCTTTCTTCCCCAGAGTGAGCGCAGTCCTCATGCAGAAAAGGATCATGCTTATCAGTACAAAGCATCTCCTCCTCCAGCTCATCACATAATTACATCACGCTGAACTGGTTTTACAGGCATAGCAGCCGTCAGTCTGTGGGACTCCAGCTTAGCTGTGAACCTTCTCTACATCGCCTTTTTCCACTGAGGCCCTATTAGCATCTGAATGCCGAGACCGAATTTCTGCCCTGTGGCATGAACCCGCCCAACTCCGGAGTGAAGACAACCTACATTCCAGAGGAGAATGTATCACTGCAAACACACCTCTCCGTAAAAGCGAAATATTACCAACATCTGAGCCTGGAAGATTTGGTTATTCTTTAAGTGGCAAATGTCTGCTCTGCTTGGTGTATGAGGCATGGGGGTGGTGGGGAAGTGACATAATCATAAAACTGGGACAGTAAAAGAGAGCAGTAATGAAAAAGCTCAGGCACACAGTCACACAGCCCAACAAACACAGTCTAAGGAGACGCTAATCCCCAAACAGTGAAACAACAAGTAAGAATAATTACTACAATTAATGCTGCGAGACCGGAACACAAGTCAAGCCACATTAACAAGGCTGAACTGGAGCGTTTCAGTGGGACATCTTAACGAGGTGAAGATTTATTTATGAAGAGCCAGAAGCCCGAGGAAAAAGCCTAGTTTTGTGTTTCGCGATAAAATACTGACTGTTTCAATTTAAAGAATCCATTTCGGGTTGAGTGTTGCGTTGTGCGCTTGACCTTTGAGAGTAAAATGCGTGGGGGGGGGGAGTACCAGTGAGCGAGACCAGCCTTCAGCACGTTCCTTACGCGGCATGTCAGCAAAGAGCCACATAAAATGAAATTTATGACTTATGAAATAAAAAGGGCCCAGAAACAGCCTCAACGCTAAATAAAAAAGAGGTGAGGTTACAAAATTAAATTTCTCCTCCGAGAAAGACTAAGAGCCAAAGACTAAAAAGGGCTGAAACATTTTCCCATTACCTGTGGTTTATAACACGGACATCCAGGCAGCAAGCTTACAGTGGAGGTATGCTTCTGTAACATGACAGATCTCTCATACCAACATACATGTACACTACAAGGACAAATTACCGTCATCGATACACCCAGACCACACGTCTATTAACCACCGAGGGGAAACTGGGCAGCCAGATGAAACCAGAGGAACATAAGAAGAACATCCAAGCTTCACACACACCAATCCAGGGATCCACAGAAGACTGGCATTCCCAGCTCTACCTACCAGGAGGTAAAGTGTGCAGAGCCCCCGCTCTGATGAAGGCCGGTTTGTATCTGAGGATGTCAAATTATTTTTTATATAGCACCTTTCACAACAGAATCACCCCTAGGCAATTTACATGGGTGTGTTGGAGTACATGGGGTACAGCATCATTAAGAGAGAATAATACCGGAAGAGGGAAAAGGGAAGACAAAGACAGAAAGAAAGAAAGAAATACAGACAAACAGATGACAATGGAGGAGAGGAATCAAAAACTTTTGGGGGTCCAAGGTCAACTGGCTGCCCAACTCGGTCACGCTAACATTATAGAGAAAGAAAGAGTAGGCTTGCTTGCTAAAAGCAAGGTGCAAATTGTGGTCAAGGGCAAAGCCAAAGTCCATCAATGAGTCAGTTCCCCATGCCGGCCTGAGTAGGCTGAGGGTTGAAGTCTGTACCACAATGTTACAGTCTGTAGGTTACATCCACAATGTCACTCTTCCATGGGACTGAGCCAGGACTCCACCCCGGGCACCATCCAAACAAGAGAGAGGAAGACAAAGAGCATGGCTGGTCACAACATACATACCGGCCTCTCTCTGGTCCTGTCAAGATCTTCATTGGGGTGGCTGGCCCAGAAAAGCCCCCCCCATTTCTATGTTAAGTCTTTTTTGGCATCGATAATGTTAGTGCACCATTAGCTACTTTGGGAGAATCTTTCAGCAAAACTGGACCATATGCGCACACTCACTACTGGCGAACAGTCAACTTTACACATTATTGACGAGGCCATGAATGTCAAAGGGAAGTCTTCACTGCCCGCGTGACAATGCTCACCACGTGACACGAAGACGCCCGGATTCCGGGTCAGTTTACAAAGTGTGACAGTGTCAGAGGCTTAAGGATAGGGGGTGGGGGGTGATTTGTGGTGGCAGCTTGGTTCAAAGATTACTTTCTCAGACAACGAAAAAGAAATTAAATGAATGCATTCAACAGAGGAATCATTTTTTTCCCAGATACTTGTCAATGCTGGTAGGTTAATATTTGATGAGGGAGAGAGTGTCACGCTGTGCTTGTGCCATTTGGATGTTTTTTAGACTTTGAGAGGAAGCAAGAAAAGGGATGGTATTTATAAAAGCAAACAAGGAAAGAATAATCTCATGTTTAAGCAGCCGCGAGACGCCTGGCAAATCTTCCATGAGACGCGGTCTAAGCTGCTTTGCTTATCACGCCCCCCCGGTTTGGACTGGACGCTCTTCACAGCGTCTTCAACATGCTTCAAGGAGCTCATAACGTCCTTGGGGTGAAGATGGGCCTCCAGTAATCACGTTTCATGGTTTGGCTTTCTTCTCTGACTTCAAACTCACTAGGTCACAAATGACCTAAACCCATTGGTGGAACTCCAAGTTCATCAAGACAAACACACTTCTGTCCCAAAATGCAGTAGTGACACTTCTGAGAGACTTTATGCCGATTAACCGCTTGGGGCCTGCCGTAGAAAGCGGGCCTGCGTGCGGCAGAAGGGGCAGGGCGGTGTATCGGGGTAACGCGTCCTTAACACGGTACCTCCACCCCCGTGGGCCAGGGTTTTGCCTGACAGGACCCCAGATGGGGCTTTGGGAGGGAATTTGGGGCAGGCAGCCGGGGCGATGCCCCGCTTTGTGTGGCGCTGCAGATTTGCACAAAAATAAAACCTCTTTCAAGCCGCATCTGGGGTCCCGTGGACCTACTTGCCAGGGGCCACAAACAACCTTGTGAGGCAGAAAAGCCACTTTTGCAGCAGGACGGAGGCGGCGGAAGGCAGCCCTCGAGATTCAGCTACCAGAAGGCGAGTTTGGGAAGAGGCATTCGGACCGCAGAGGCTGTCTGCAAGTTCCTGTACGACTCTGTCAAACGCTCATCAATCAAGTGAGACAGACCACAGGAAGCAGGCCGCAGATGGTTCCAGCTTTACGAGGGACACCATCAAGGTGAGTGCAGACGCACCGACGCAGTGGTTATAGCGTCATAGTGCCACGATACGCCACCCGGTCCCAAACCCAGAGGTGCATGGCGTCTAGTACCTGGGAGATGTCCATGACGGAGTCACAGCTGAGGGGCCTGGCCGAGGTCAGGTCATTGGAGCCCAGGAACGTGGAGATGATTCCGTTCTGGTCGATCCGGCGGATCATGGTGCCGTCCACGAAGTAGACCAAGCCGAACTTGTCTACAGTGATGCCTGTGGTGAGGGGGTGGGGAGGACAGGCGCGGGGAACACAAGGAGCTGACGGTCAGGTGGTTCCCCCATCGTCACCCTGTCTGTAAACACTGGATGAAGACGTTAACACCAAGTGGAGCCTCCTCACATGATCTCCTAATCTCACAATAAATTACACATGCCACTTACAGGGCAAGTTAATGGCAGACTTTTAGCGTCAGCCAACACAATCATTTTATCCCAAAAACAGTAATAAACCTAATAAAGCTGAACAAAAGCAAAGATGGCAATCATTTAACTGGGAATCTCATTCCCTTTATTGGTTTGAAATCAGAGTGGCAGCATTTCAGATGCTAAAAACAGGAGCTATCATACGCTGGAATCTTCCCTTTGGCACGCCCCCTGTCAGTCCAATCAGAAAGCCACACGGGGGTGCCCTTTTCACAAAGCCTTCCACTGCATTCATTCATTCATTGGCAGGTGACCGTCAGAAACAGAAGCTGAGCAAGCTGGCGAATTCCCTTCTTAATTTATTTTCTTAAGGGCAGGAAAGCTCCGGATGATCGTCTCGTGAAGAGCAGGCCTGCCCTTTTGCCTGGCTATTTCCATACTGATTCGCCCGATGCAGGTGAGCGTCTAGGCCAACATCTCTCCAATGACAGCTCCCAAATAGCTACCCTTGTCTGTCTGGCCGGCCCCCCACCCCGGCCCACTCCTCCCGCCGGCCACAGCAAATGAGATTTAGCGTCTCAGAGGAGCCGAGCTGCTCTAAATATCTCCAAAATGATGGTCATGGACAGAGACAATATTTTTAATGCATTTTTGATTCACATCATTTTGCCCGCAGGCCTGCAAATGATGTTCGGGGGTTAGCAGGGGACAGTACCTCAGGGACACTAACCATCTCTCACCTATGACAGGTCCAGCTGCACATCACCGTCACTCTCCCCAGCTGACACCCCATGACATCCCATAATTACATTCCGTAGCACATTTGCTTCAGGTATGTCATTCTCAGCCATGGACAGTTACGGGACCAGTCAGATTTAAGCCTTTATTTGGATGGTTCAGCAGAGCTGTCCTATCTCAGATTCACCTCCCAAACTTTTAGTGGGACAATGAGGTTCCTAAATGGGATTCAAACCAACAACCTTCGGGGCTGCTCTTCCTACCTCTTGGGTTGGTGAGTGTGGCCTCCACAGCCCTGCCCCCGTCACCACAGCGAGTCTCGTCGAAGGGGAGACACTGGTCTCCCGTTCCTGCAACCAGCTCCAGATTCTTGGCTACGTCCTTCACTGCGGTCAGGGACTTGATCTTGAAGACCTTCCTGCTGCTCGTGTCCGAGAGGAAGAGAGCGCCCGACATGGGGCAGGTGGCCAGGTAATACTTGTGCGCAGGACTGTTGCTACAACGAGAAACAAATCAGCCCATCAATCACACAGAAAGAGCATGGAAACCAGTTAAGGCCAGCATATAGCCAGCTATGAAAATGAAAAACCAAAATAAAAATGAAGATGGTTAACAATCACCACAAAGTTTCCATGCATCACGGCATGGTACAAAGCATTCCTCGCCAAGGAACAGAGGTGGATAGTTCAGGGCCAGAAAGTAAAAATCCAGACCAAGATTTTGTTTCAACTGACCAGTTGAGGGTAAAAAGCCACAGTCACAGAGAACTCGACTTGGATGGCTGAAACAAAATCTCAGTCTGCATTTTTACTTCGAGGACCACCTCTGAAACATCCACCTATGCCAAGGACACCATAAAGTATGATGCCTATATTTCAGTATGGGGTTGAAGGCCTGTTATTTGCTTGTTGTTTTTATTAACTGTACAGGGAGCGTGCTGGAAAATGGCCATGCTGGTAGTTACTCTGCATCTCCCCTAGGGGGCGCACACACAGAAAAATAGTAGACAGGGTGGGTCCAAATCTGTCCCATCCCAATATCCAGAAGCCGGAAGCCAAATTCACTGCTCAAAATAGCTGCTAATTCTACTACATCATCATTTTGATTAATTAACCCGATCATCTATGTAGAAGTTAATGGATCAGGCTTTGACAATGTTTTGAAAAAAGACTTCAGCCTCAGTTTTTCTTAAAAAAGTAAAGCAATATGGGAAAAAAATATGGATCTGACAGCTGGGATATGTGCTCCATTCAACCTTTAAAGCGATCTGCATTGTTAGAATCTGAGATATCACTTTGACACAGTCCTGCATGATGTAATTATCATTATAAAAAGTCTTGGCTATGAAGTCCGGTGATTCAAACCGAATAAGAACGGGAGATTTCTGTCAAGTTCTCTGGATATTTGCCCCAGGTCGCTCGGCGTCGGCCTCGATGACCTGACGGAACCTTCTGGAAGAGCAAGCAGCGGGCCTGTCAGATGCTGTTCCACCCCTCAGCTAAACCTTCTATAGCAGGTCTGGGTCAGGTCTCTCTGAGCGACCTCAGTCCAGCAACAAAGACGAGAAAGGAAGCTTTCAAAAGTGGGACACCGTCTCATACATAAGATTTAAAAGCTCAAAGCACGTCATTTAGGGGCGTAGCGCTCCACTGCTAGGTAATGCTGGTCAAGAGGGTGTGTGCGTGTGTGTCTACTGAAGTCGGGAACAGCTCCTTGTACATTTAATTTATTCAGCACATGCTTTTATCCAAAACGACATGGATTGTTGAGAAAGCAGGGTCGACCAGTCCCTGGAGCAACAGGGGGTGAAGGGCCTGGCTCAAGGGCCCCATAGCAAAATCACTTTACCAACCCAGGGATTTGAACCAACAAGCTGATGACCACGAGCACAGTGTCGAAGCCCAATTCACCACACACCATCCCTTTCCACAAAACAGCTGTACTAACATGTCCCACAAAACAAAAGGTGCTAAAGAAAAATACGGTATAATTCCTTATGTTTTGTATTGTTATTCATGTTGGGCTTTGTTATGGTGCAGCTGAGGACCATCAGGCCCGACGGGGTGACTCAGACACACCCGTGCTCGTTTCAGCACCCGCTTGGGCAGCAGCGCACGCAAAAGCGCAGGAGGAACACCATGACCTTCACCACCAAAGCCGGAGTCCATCTGTATTCCCCGCACTGGCAAAATCTGACTCACGGAGGGTAATTGAATTCTAACTGCACTCGGGAGTGCGCTGTGCTGTGGAGGACAGCGAGGCCCTTGGTGTAGTGGGACCGCCCACGGATCCCAGAGCCGGCACACTTCACTGTACGTGAGAGCAAGGCAAAGTACACAGGACACACTTTACTGTGTCGCCCCAACCCTCCTGTGCCTCCGCTGGTGTAAGAAGCAAAGGCAGAAATTCACATCTGACACACTATCATCCTAACGACAGGTGGGATCAGACCACAGGCGGGTCCCAACCCTATTTTGGGGGGCTTCAGCCACTCCAGCAGCTTGTCTCAGCTCTCCTGAAAAATTCTTATCGTTGGACAACCCCCCACTCAGAATCCTTATTTCATTAGACTGAAAGTGGAAATGGGGGGCCGACCCCCCCCCCCCCAGAGGTCACATCCTAAAATCACTCCTGGGTCTGACGGGTCTGAAGCGATTGGGGATTAAGGGCCTTGCTCAGGGATCCAACAGTGAAATCACTCCGCTAACCCTGGGATTTGAACCAATGACCTTCTGATCACAAGCACAGCAACCTAATCTGCCAAGGCATACCCCCCAAAGCCCAGGTTTTTGCTTTGTGATTTTTTATATTCACAAATTATATTGTCATATATATATGACCATCAAAGTACAAGGCACACTGACACTTTTTCATGTCTGGCACTGAAACAGCAGATTAAGAAGTTGTGGCTTGAGGCTGACCTTAGAAACACGCAGTGACTTGGACGACATGCGAGTTCCATTGGAAGGACGCAATTTCCCCCGCAGCAGTGAGGCCTCCTGGGGGCTCCGAGCAGTCAGACTGATCCCCCAACACGACGACTCGCCCACTTTATCAGAGCAACTGATGTTCTGCATCCCCGTCTCGTGTTCCGCGTGGGGAACATCCCCCATGCACCCCGGTGTCTCCCTCATGGAGGCTTTGGCGTGTTTCATCCGACTGAGATGACTTCCTGTTATCTCTCCTCGTGCACCGGCATCATACGCACTTCACTATGCATTTCCACTATCTGCCGCTCGAGTTTGAACAGCCCGACCGTTTTGCAAGATCACAATCTTCCTCTTAAAAGGATCTAATCCTCCTTTTGGGATCTGTATTTAACACCCATTTCTGCTTAACCCACAATATCGCTTATATCAACACTATAGCCCACTTTTACACGAAGAACTGGGAAACACACACACACACACGCAAAGTGAAATCACCATTTATCTCAATCTCTCTGTCTATTACCAACCAGATTATCATCTTAAACTGTCCTCCTCGTGGCCTGCCTGCAATGCCAGCTGTCGGCCTCCTTACACGAATTCCAAATTTAAATGAGAAGAAACGAGTTTCCATGGCGAATCCACTCCGAGTGAGCACTGCACACAGAGGTGAGGGCAGTGTCAGGAATACCTCGGCTGAGGCCAGTGAGCATCTTCACAGAGTCTGGGCCTGAATGTGACCATCTCACAGCGGCCAGATAAAATGATCCTGTTTACTTTACTCTGTGTTTCCCACTCGGTATATCTGTGGCAGAGCTTTTAACATTTCTCTCACGAGTCGGACTTTAAGATGCAGGTATTGTTCGATCTGATAAAGGCTCATATGAATGCAGAGCTGGATGCTGTTTTAGCAAAGAAGGATAAGTTATGTCAGAAATGCCTGAGGACGCAAGGATGAAATTCTCCGCTCAAAGTCCGAGCACATTCAGAACCAGCACGGCCTCAGACTGCATCAGCAACAGTCCGTAAATAATTCTAGCTAAAGTGGAAAATAACACTGAATGTTTTTCACATTAATGCACCTGCGAACCTCCCGAGTGAATTAATCCACACGTATGCCATTGGGGCTTGGTTAAACAACATGGGGACGGGTTGGGTGTTAGCAGACGGCAGGAATTCTTATGGGGCTGAAAAAGCACATGAACACGTTTACATAGACAGCAGGCTTTTGCGTTTGTGTGAGGAAGAACGTCCATAGCTCCTTACCTATGCCTGAAATCTTTATTTCTGACAGAAGCCAGATGCAGCAGGAAACAAGGGAGAGAGAGACAGAGAATGAGAAAGTCATTGAGAAGGAAGGAGAGGCGGCGCAGTTGCTGGCCAGGGGGGGGTGGAGCTTCCATCTAGGGGCGGAGCCTCCAACCAGGAGGGCGGGGTTTCTGAAAGCCACTACCTGAGTTCCAGCACGCTGCTGACGTTCCCCGTGGGGAAGATGCGCCGCACGTAGTTGAAGTCTCCCACGTAGAGGCTGCCGTCGGAGCCGAAGGCCAGCGCCACGGGGGCCAGCAGCTTGTTGCCGTCAGCGAGGCCATTGCAGCTGGGGCAGGAGATGCTGCGGCGGCGGCCGTTGCCCATGAGGCTGCCGATGACTGGGGGCTGCTGGGAGATGAAGGCGTTCTCGCCGTTGCCCTTGTGCAGGACGCCTGCGGGAAGCGGGCAGGTGCGTCAGCGCGACCGTCCCCAGAGCCCCGGAGAGTCCCGTGGCGGACATGGATCTCTGAGCTTATGCTGCCGTGGTCGGCACTTGGCGGGCGCACAGGAGGAGGACGGGGCCTTGCCGCTCTGCCGGGGCTGCTGATGACAGACGGCACCGGCCTGCGCGAGCATTTCATGCGACTACGGCTCATTTCCTCTGATAACACCCGTCTGACAGCCGGCGGCCGGCCATTCCGCTTGACAGGAGCACAGAGAGCGCTGTCTCTCCCCAGCTATGTGCCTATTTAGGAGCAATTCCCCAGCAATAATAAAATTGGGCCCTCTCACCTAGCACGGACGGAAAATGACACCGTAATTAGCTGGGCGGAAGACTGTTCCGGAAGTTATGAAGTCACTTTTCGGGAGACGGACAAATCGGCACAGCAATGTGGGGAGGTGAAGGAAATTGTACTTAGGATAGTGTCAGATAATTCCGCCAGGCCCTAAGAAGTACCCCGCAAATATACAGTACTGTGCAAAAATCTTAGGCAAGGAAATGACATTTAAATGATCTTCATGTTGATGTAAAACTATGAAGATATGCCTGTCAAAGTGTGTTACCTTAGT
>JAODKL010000037.1:5641514-5649014 GCA_026780765.1 Petrocephalus schoutedeni
CTTTTACATCTAATGTTATAAATTAAGTATTACAAATAGGCAACAAATTGGCCAACCCCCTATTGATCCCTATAGGGCTAACTTTACCGTAACCAGACAACCGGACCCCACAGGCGTGGCCAGACCAGCATGAACAGAAATACGTGGACAAACTGAGACACCCAGCTGCTGTGCGCCACACAGGCCAGGCTGTGCTCAGCTGTGTTAAGCCGCGTTAGGTTGCAGTGGGCTGTGTTAGCCTGTGTTAGGTTACAAGTGCCTGCTCTCCTTTCGCCTATATCCTCGTGCTCTTGGCATGTCCTTTGTCGTGCAAATAACACTTAGGCTGTGCGCGTCACTCGCAGAGAACGGGTCTCCATGCTAATTCACTCTGCTGTATTTCCCTCCAGGAGACCTCAACAGATTTAAGATCGCGACGCTCAAAGTCTGCAAACAAGCGGAGAGGCGTCATCCCTGGGCAGCTATGCCCAGCCCCGCTGTGTGTTTACAGAGTGCACCCGTCCCTCTGGAGTAAACGCCGTTCTGGCCTCTTGTCCAAAAGAGATGATTCACCGCCGTTAGGCGAGCTTACGTTGCCGGGGGGGGGGGTCGCCTGGTTTCTTTATGACCTTGTGCGGATCTCAGCCCTCTTGGCTGAGTCACCGTGCCATAGAAAATGCTACCGCACAGACGTGTCAGACAGGCCCAGTGGCCCTGACTCGGGAGGGGGGGGGGTGGGCGAATCAGAGCAGCTCCCCTCCCACCCCCCCGCATACTGCCGGATGTTGGGTCGACACCTTACACCAAGTCACACGCGCTTGTGGCGACAGACAGAGGTGACGTGCCCCACAGCAAGAGCCCGGCGGTTACAGATCGATGGCAGACTGATCAGGTGACGGGACGCACTGTCACCTCAGACGCGGCTCCGCGAGAAACAGGCGTCACCTAAAGCGTGGCCTGTGACGGACGGCGATCGGGGACTGTCCTCGGGAATGTGGGCGGAGCTGGGAGGCCCTGGGGACGAGGGGGGCCAGGACACAGCACCGACATGACAGGGAAAGGTCACTCCTGGGGGATTATGGGCACGGATATTCCATGCGCTGGAGCTACACGGAGTTGACAGGGTTAACACAGAGAACCCGCCACCGTGCCGTGCAGAGACTTTCTGACAGTGATCGGTGAGATCGAAAAGGGACATTTAGAACCTCAAAAGAGAGGCACTGCACCATTCCGGGAAACAGGAGCAGGCCCTCGGGCGTCCAGGACGCAGGACTGTAGGAGTCTTTGAAACACAACATCTATCTGTCACCAGAGGGGTATATCTGCCTTCTCCTCCTGCAACCACCCCGGTTCTCCGGTGATTTGTGTGTTATTAACAAAGGCTGGCTGCTTTCCCAGCTGCCACTAGGTGGATTTCAAGTCGAGTCACGTCAAGTCAAGTCAAGTCAGCTGGGCTTTGCTGCCATGCCATCCATACACAGACATTCAGTGGCATGAAATAACAGCCCAGGACCACAGTGCAGCATACAGGCAGCAAGTGACAAGGGGAAGGTTCCTCAGTACTGACCATCCAATTCTGCTGTGAATTTCCAGGACTGCCTCTGCTTTTGCCCAGATGGGACATCCGCTCTGATTGTCCCTTTCAGGCTACCTTAGTCAGGGCTGCAGGCCTAAGCTAAACGAAGGCTCTCAGAAGCAGAAGTGGTCCAGTAAGGCTTAATGTGTGTGAGCCGGGAGAAGCAGCACTATCCAGGCACCGCAGGAGCAGAGGAAGCCGAGCGGGGCGACCTGGCCTTGCGTTATTAAATGAAAGAAGTGATCTGCTAATCCATCAGCGGCAAAAGGCAGAGCAGAGGTGAGCGAGCGCCAACACTGACCTGCCCTTAAAGGGGTTCGGCCCGGGGATGACCTGCGCACTCTCTCTGCCCACAAGGAACTGGACCCGGTCATAGAAGGAGCGCAGGTTGCTCCTGGCAGCGTGGACGTGCGTCTCCTGCAGGATGTCCAGCGGGTCGGGGGAGCCCACACACAGGGAGGTGCTGTGGCAGGACGTCTGCAGGCAGCAGTCGGGATCCATGCAGTCGGCCAGGCCGTCTGCACGGCAGGGCAAAGCCAGTGTGTCAGACACAGCTGCAGCAGACAGAGCAGCCGCGCAGACCAGGGGCAGGGATGGCAGGAGGGACGGGAGGAGAGATGGGAGGATGGATGGGAGAAGGCATGGGAGGAGGGATGGGAGGAGAGATGGAAGGATGGATGGGAGGAGGGATGGAAGGAGGGATGGGAGGAGAGATGGGAGGAGGGATGGGAGAATAGATGGAAGGAGGGATAGGAGGAGAGAAGGAAGGATGGATAGGAGGAGGGATGGAAGGAGGGATAGGAGGAGAAATGGGAGGAGGGATGGCAGGAGGGATGGGAGGTGGGATGGAAGGAGGGATGGGAGGAGAGATGGGAGGAGGGATAGGAGGAGAGATGGAAGGATGGATGGGAGGAGAGATGGGAGGAGGGATGGGAGGAGGGATAGCAGGAGCGATGGAAGGGATGGAAGGATGGATGGAAGGAGGGATGGGAGGAGGGATGGGAGAATAGATGGAAGGAGGGATAGGAAGAGAGATGGAAGGATGGATGGGAGGAGGGATGGAAGGAGGGATGGGAGGAGAGATGGGAGGAGGGATGGCAGGAGGGATGGGAGGTGGGATGGAAGGAGGGATGTGAGGAGGGATGGAAGGAGGGATAGCAGGAGAGATGGAAGGCAGGATAGCAGGGATGGTAATGCCCCAGGGTATGTGTGCATGTCTATGATGCCCCGAGGTGTATGTGCATGTCTGTGATGCCCCGAGGTGTGTGTGCATGCCTGTGATGCCCCGAGGTGTGTGTGCATGTCTGTGATGCCCCGAGGTGTGTGTGCATGTCTGTGATGCCCCGAGGTGTGTGTGCAAGTCTGTGATGCTCCGAGGTGTGTGTGCATGTCTGTGATGCCCCGAGGTGTGTGTGCAAGTCTGTGATACCCCGAGGTGTGTGTGCATGTCTGTGATGCCCTGAGGTGTGTGTGCAAGTCTGTGATGCTCCGAGGTGTGTGTGCATGTCTATGATGCCCCGAGGTGTGTGTGCATTTCTGTGATACCCCGAGGTGTATGTGCATGTCTGTGATGCCCCGAGGTGTATGTGCATGTCTGTGATGCCCCGAGGTGTGTGTGCATGTCTATGATGCCCCGAAGTGTGTGTGCATGTCTGTGATGCCCTGAGGTGTGTGTGCAAGTCTGTGATGCCCTGAGGTGTGTGTGCATTTCCAGAGGCCATGCGGACACAGGGGGCGGGGCACAGAGAGGGGCCGGCCAACCAGAGCCTGTTCACCAGAGCCTCTACCACGGACATTGACAACACACGGAATGTATCGCCATGCCGACTGCAGCTGCAAACATCTGTCTGGTTTCTGGTCTCCTTGGTGACGTTTTTGGCGGGACCACAGACTCTGGTGAAAAGGTAGTGATTGAAAATGTCACAGGCTGATGCCCTGAGGTGTGTGTGCGTGTCTGTGATGCCCCGAGGTGTGTGTGTGATGCCCTGAGGTGTGTGTGCGTGTCTGTGATGCCCCGAGGTGTGTGTGTGATGCCCCGAGGTGTGTGTGCGTGCCAGTAATGCCCCGAGGTGTGTGTGTGATGCCCCGAGGTGTGTGTGCGTGCCAGTAATGCCCCGAGGTGTGTGTGTGATGCCTCGAGGTGTGTGTGTGATGCCCTGAGGTGTGTGTGTGATGCCTCGAGGTGTGTGTGCGTGCCAGTAATGCAGTGTGCTGAGCAGGCTGCACCTCCGTCGTTGTCTTTGCTGTCACTGCAGGCCGTCTCCATGGACATGTCACAGCCAGGGCCCCTCCAGCCCAGCTGGCAGACGCAGTACCAGCCGCCGTTACCCAGAGTGCACCTGCCATTGCCGTTACACAGGCCGGGACAGCCTTCTGCAGACACAGGGAGAAGAGGGAGCGTCACCACCAGGGAGGTGAGGGATGCTGGAGCCCCTCCACCCTGATGGCCAGCTGTACTCGCATTTGCCTTGAGGGGGGCGACGTGGGGCTGCTGCCTGTTCACAGACCCTGTGCAGTGTCACCTGGAGAGGAGCCCCCCCCCCTCACGGGACTGAGGGACAGGATTCTTTAAAGCAGTGCTTCTCTACCCGGCCCTCGGGGACCCCCAGATGGTCCACATTTGTGCTCCCGTCCAGCACCCCGATCACCTGTGCTAGGTATCCAGTATTCTTGATTGGCTGGGAGTTGGAGGGAGCAGAAATGTGGACCATCTGGGGGTCCATGAGGACTGGCTTGAAAAACGGTGCGTTGAAGTACCAGAGAGGCCGACCCAGACTGGGCGTCAGAAGGCCCCAGGGCCGGCACGCGTCACTGTGACAACAGGACTCATTCTCCGCCCTCAGCACTCATTGGTTCCCATGTGATCCAGCCGCCCCTCCCCCCCCAGTAAATGCGGGCAGAGAGCAGCCTTTGAAATACAGAGCCCTGACATTAGCATAGCATCTACGCTTCTCCTGACCCACTTCGGAGCGGCGATCTCGCGGTGCCTACATCACACGCTGCCGCAGAGACGGGCGGCGCTGGGCCTGCCCCATGAGGCCGGAACTGGGGCAGAGAGGAGCACGCGCTCACGGGGGGGGGGCAGGGGGGCGGCCCCGCCATTGGTCCTCTCGGAGGAGCAATCGCACATGGGGGAGGGGCGGGCCCTGCTGAGCACTGTGGTCCTGTCGCATCTGACCGGCCAGAATATTTCTCTGACAGGAGTATGTCACATTGTTATGCTCACCACACAGGGAGAATGAGGGTTAGGCGTAGGGATATTTTACAGCTACGGCAGCTATTCTGGGTGGGTGGGGGGCAGTAGTGGCTTTCTGAGGCCCGGACTGCTCTGGCACAGCAGCTATACCTACCTAGGAGCCTAACAAAACATCTCTGGGTCAACTGCTTTAACCCCCCCCCAAAATTCAGTGCTCCCCCCGGATACGAACGGCCCACAGCAGAGACACAGGGACAAATGACACAACCATTCAGAAGCATCCCCTTAGAAGACTGAATCCAAACCAACCAACACCGCCGCCCTAGTGGCCGAACGGGTCACTGCGCACAATTTGCCTCTGTGGTTGTATGGAAAAGCATGCTTCTCTGCCCAGGTGGGGTGAATAGCACCTCCCTTCACATCCATCCCTCTAAAGGCCCCCAAGGGTGCGGTAGCATCACTCACGGCGAGGTACAACAATGTCCCGCTCTGTCAGGAGCGGAGGAGAGCATCCAGACAGCGGCACAGCAGCATGATGCAGGTGTTGGATGGAGGAGGGGGGCGTGTGGGGCGTGTGGGCGGGAGAAGCTCGGCCGAGGAGCTCAGACAGCGGCCCGTGAGCTCAGTGACAGTGGCAGGAGACGGACAGACAGGCAAACGAAACACAGAGGAAGTAGGAATGCCATACCTTTCACTACCTTATCCAGATAGTGAGCTTAGGGGATAAAAGACAAGGACATATAAGGGAGGCTGGAACCCGGAACCAGGGCTGAGATCAACACACAGAAACACAGCGCATGCTCCACATGCCAGAGGCCATGCGGACACAGGGGGCGGGGCACAAAGAGGGGCGGGGCACGGAGAGGGGCCGGCCAACCAGAGCCTGTTCACCAGAGCCTCTACCACGGACATTGACAACACACGGAATGTATCGCCATGCCGACTGCAGCTGCAAACATCTGTCTGGTTTCTGGTCTCCTTGGTGACATTTTTGGCGGGACCACAGACTCTGGTGAACAGGTAGTGATTGAAAATGTCACAGGCTGATAAAAAAAAAATCAAAAGTCAAAGAGCCGCGTCAATCCACGCGTGTCTCCGGGAGATCCCTGTTAGCGGGACCGGAGGGCGTGAAAGGGGGTGACATGGGGGCGGAGGTTTCCCAGGGTTCCCTTCCGAGCAGATTTAGAGATATTTGGTTTGGTTCTCCAGCTTTGGAGCAAACAAAGCGTAAGCTTTAAAAAAAATGAGAATGGTTTCAGCATAAGCTCCTGAGAAGGCCTTGGCTCTTGGCTGGAACACTCTCACTTGGTGATCCCAGATGCTGGGTGGATATGGACGGCTCAGGGAAGCAGCGCCCCTTCCCGCTGTGAGAGGGTGCCCACACGCTCCGTCAGCTCTGGGTGAAGCTGCCGTCATTCCCATGCGTCTGGGCGGACGGGATCTGCACCGGTGCCGTGTTTGAGGCGCATCGGTGTCATGAGCGAAAGCCATTGAAGGAAACGAGTCACCAAAGAGAGACGAAGAAACACAGCAGGTGGGCGGACAGCCAGGACTCGCTGGAGATGACACCTCACAAGACTTCCGGAAAGATCTCTGCGGCCGAGCGTGGTAGATTGAAACCAAGGGCAAGGCTACCGGGGGCATTCCCACATCCCGCGCGCGCTCAGCCAAGCCGCTCATGCACCGGCGCGGGACCCACACGCACAGAGCCACACCGAGCATGCTCCCCCTGGCCCCACCCCATCCCAAGCCCCGCCCCTCTGACTCCAAGCCCCGCCCCCTACCGATGGTGCAGTGCTCGCCATTCCAGCCAGGGCTGCACTCGCAGCGGCCGTCCTTGCAGGTGCCGTGCTCGTCGCAGCGGGGGTGGCATGACCTCTGGTCGCAGGCAGAACCCGCCCAGCCGTCGTCACAGCGGCAGGCCCCTGACACGCAGACGCCGTGGCCGCCGCAGTCCGCCGCACAG
This sequence comes from Petrocephalus schoutedeni, assembly GCA_026780765.1. Classification (NCBI taxonomy): domain Eukaryota; kingdom Metazoa; phylum Chordata; class Actinopteri; order Osteoglossiformes; family Mormyridae; genus Petrocephalus; species Petrocephalus schoutedeni. The sequence continues at coordinate 5,648,232 of JAODKL010000037.1, forward strand.
ATCTCTGGGAAAGAATGGGGGGGGGTGATCATTTAGGGGGCACGGCCACATTGCGGGGGTTGGAAAGGAGGAGGACATCCTGGGAGACGGGGAACATCACACTTTCCGATTACACTCGAACCCCTGTTTTCTGAAACAGGCCCCAGTTCTAGCCAGCTTCATTGTTAGCCACTGTTAGCAGTACCAGTTGAAAACAATGCATTATGTGGTGTTTTGCGCATAAAAACGCAGTACCAGCATCTCCACAGATAGCATTTGGACAGTACTGCTTGTACGACCGATGTAAAGAGGCACAAATAGGACGTGTTAATAAACAGTACATAACTATAGCTTTCACTTGTTTCGATGAAGGCGACAGCCATCTTGGATTGACAGGCTGCAGAGGATCCTCCGACTTTCGGAATCACAGACATCAGCCGGCGTTCCAGTTGAAATTTCTGAATAGGAACTCGGAGATTCCGAGGTCCAAGTTCAAATGAAACGCAGAATCAGCCCAGATGTTTTTCTGAGATGGACCACAAGACAGGCCTTCCCCAGCACTGACCTTGCATATGCTCGAAAAACAGAAATTCTGGACCTCAGAGACACCAAGGCGATCGGGTTTCCTTTAGTAAATAAACACCCAGTCAGAGGGGGCTGGGGGGGGGGGGGGGTTTGTTTGCCAGGCTGTGGTGGGGGCTGCAACAGATACAGATGCTCAATCATTGTAGAGTCACCATCCCCTCGAACCCTAGCAGAACTGATTTCTCCGAGCATGCACCGGTGATTCCCGGAACATTTACG
>JAODKL010000037.1:5654014-5662361 GCA_026780765.1 Petrocephalus schoutedeni
CGGCCAGGTGCCAGATGCCCGAGTCCATGTACTGGATGAATCCCGTGTCATGGCTGACCAAGGGGGCCAGGCTGCCCGGCTGGGCGTGGGCGGCCTCCAAGGCGCGGGCCTCCAGGGCACGGGCCTCCTGGCCCAGGAGACGCCGGCCGTCCAGGAGCTCCACAAAGTCGAACTGGGGGAGAGGCGGAGCGCACGAGACAGGGTCACGCTCCGGGCCGGCCGAATCCACCGAGCGCTAAACGAGTCGCGGTCAGACTGCTTTCTCAAGAACGCGGCATGGAACTACTCGACTTTACAGGACACTGCGTTTACTGAAGGAGAGTCCGGCTCCCCGGGGACCGAACCAGCAGTGGCAGAAATCACATTTATCAGGCAGTGAGATGAGCAACTGGTCCCACAGAACCAGGTTCAGCAGGAAGGTGCACTAATGCCACCTAGCATCACCGACGCCGCTCGATGTTGTTCATCATGTGCATTTATTTTGGCAAAACGCCCCTCCCTCTGCCGGCCCCTGCATGTACACCGCAGGTCCGTAATCGGTCGGCTCTGTCCGAGTAAACGCAGATCGCGACCGTTTGGACTGCGCGAAATTGAGAGATTGCCCCAAATCCGCGGTGATACCGGGCGGCGGCGGCGGGCTCCGGAGCGATGGATGAGGGTACCACGTGACACGGATGGTTCCTGCTGATACGCGGGCGGCCGGCGTGAAGCCGCAGAGGCCGTGAGGAGCCCACAAGGAGAGCTGACAGCGCCCCCACTCTGGGGCAGAACGCCCATGGAGAAGCAAAGCTGACACACCATAAATCACCGCTGTGAGTCATGGACGCCCAAGCTCGGTGGGGAGAGCAGACCAGCCATTCGTCATCGTTCAATTAATTAACTAACCATACATAATGAGATTATTAGTAATTCATTAATTCAGTACAGATTACCCAAATAACATTTCCCTGGACTGGGAAGCCATGCAGCTTTTCAGGAACGCGGCTGTTTCTCTGTCTGTTTCTCTGTCTTACAATGCTGCGCAACACTCAGACGGCTGCCCTGTCTGCGCAGCTGGAGCAGCTCAGCTACATAGCCTGTTCAAAGCTACAACAGCTGGGGGCGGGGGCTGGGGGATGTGTCGGGATTCAAACCAACAACCTTCAGTGCATGCGTCACCTCACCTGTGTGTGGGAGGGGGAGACCCCCCTCCGGCCGTAGATCCCCACCAGGGCATTTTTGCTCAGAGACACGTTGAACTTAAGGTACATGGGATGGTCCACGAAGATCTGGCTCCTCCAGAAGACGCCGGGAGGGATGCTGTTCGCGATCCTGCGGCCCACATCGATCTCGCCTGAGTCGATGAAGCCGTCATCTGCGAAGCGAGGCGTAGTATCGGCCGTGAGCGCATTCGGTCCATCGGCCAGAAGGGTAACGGCTAAACACAAACCCAAGGGGTCTACCGGGAAGCCGATCAGCCTGACCACCCCGGTAATTAATCTCGTTAGGCATGCGGAGAAGGAAAGACTCCCAAAGACCCCGTGAGTCATAAATGCAATTTCGAATTGGGAAGGGTTTCCCACAAGTGTAAGCAAGCATATGGGTGGGTGGAGACTTCCATCTCCTACGTGACGCACCTTCCTCCCAAGACCTGATGGAGCGTCGGCCATCTGCTTACATATGTAGAGGGCTTCGCTGCAGCAGTGATATCCATTAAAGCAGACATGCTCGTGACAGAGCACGCGGGGCCAGGCCGCAGACGGCGGCCGCGCGCCGCGCACGCTGGCAGGTGGCGCTCTTGATTCCGCTGCGCCACCGGGCCGCGACGCGCAAGTCCCTCTCTGCCTACAGACCTTCCACCACGCAGCTCGAAGTGCTCAAAAACCCAGGGAAAACTAAAAATGGCCATCGCATTTTCTCCAGAGATCACAGGCAGTCGAACAAAAGAATTGATTAGCAAAGAGAGGGGATGTAACCCTAACTAAGCAGCCACACCTTCCCGGGCACTCATACAGTACGGGGCAGGATTAAAATGCCTCAGGCTAATACTTAAGCACCATGATGAATAAAACAGCTATTGATTACTTCAGCTGGATATCACACTGCGACCTTAACCTGCCCTCAGTACTATTTACTCAAAGTTTTTCCACGATTCTGCTTTGTCTGTACAGCTGCAGTCTGATCCGTTGCGGGCCACTTATTAATTACATAAACGGGCCCCATTTGTCAGGCTGCGGGGGAGAGCTCGCTTTCCGAGCGTAAATCATTCCACGCCGTTTGTTCGTTAGCCGCTTTCTTCTGCTGCCAGGAGACGCGCCCAATTTAAGAGATGAAAGGAGCGCATCCCTTCAGGGTAACGGCACTTCTAACGGAGCTGCGTCCCCCAGACCCACTGTCACCAGAGCTGCCTCATTTGCCACCAAGAATAAACGGCGATATTCTACCCGCGTCGGCTTTCCCGATTTTTCTATGGATGCAACTGGAGGTTCTTAAAAGCTGAAAAACAGAAGGGCCTGTCAGGGGATGTATGAACGTGTGACTGTGCTACTTCACAAGCTCAGGACCTGGCAAATGTTAAGTACGCGGTTTTATACTGTAGCACAGGCGAGAATAAAACTGGAAATAATCCCGTCTGACTGCACGGATCTCCCGTGCTATTAGGCCCGGCGACCTTTACCCTTTGACCCCACAGTAACCCGGGACTGCGTCAGCTAAAGCAGAGCAGACATGATGGAAGCACATACCCTCCTCTCTGTCGCCCCCGTCAGGCAGCTCCAGAGCCGTGTTCCCCAGAGGCGGCAGGCCCAGGTCTGTGGGCGCGGGAACGCCCCCTGTGCCGTCTTCCACCAGCTGGAACATCTGTCTCTGCACAGGCTGCAGGTGCCAGTTGAGTCCGAACAGGTGCATGGCTGCAACAGGTGACCACAGCCGTCCAATCAGAATCCAGGGGTTGTGTCTGAAAGGGGCGGCTCACGCAGCAGGGCGGCCAGGTCTGTACACAGGTTCAGACCCAGCGAAATGTTTGCCAAGGACCCCTGCATTATTTAAAAGCCATGATTGTCCAAGAGGACGACAAACAGCACATTTAGCAGCATAAAATCCCGCCGATAACACGGAGCGCCAAGGAAACGCAAACAGGGCAGAGGGAGACAGTGAGAGCAGAGAGCCTTTGATGGGGGGGTGGGGTGACGATCCAGTGACAAACAAGAGAAGAAAGGAGAGAAGAAAGGAGGATCTGGAGAGGAGTGACAAAGTAATAAATGACCTAAGGCGTTCGGTGTCGGCTTTTTGCTGATTCGGCCAAAACGCCTGTCCTGAATGCGGGAACAAGAGGAAACGGTGAAGTCAGCAGGAGGAAACAAAGGCAGATCGGCGAGGGGCGGTGTGGGGCGTTACACTGAACCGAAATGGGGCTCTTTGGGGGTGCGGTGATGGAGTGTGGCCCAGAAGGGGGGGGCTGCCCCACAGAGACTAGAGACTAGAGAGGTAGGGGGCAGGGCTGGTGTTCCATTCAGTGTCTCCGGGCCTCTGACTGATAGAAGGCATATAGATTACAGGTAGCATACGGAGAGGCTTTAACAGGCTGCGCCAGGCAGAGGGGCAGCCGTCTGCTGGCGTGTCACCGCTTAGCGATGCCCTAACCTCACCAGCCACGTCATTACTAACTACTGCGTCCTCTACTGCGTTCAAGACTGAAGCAATCTTTTCATCAAAATACAGAAAGATACCGAAATCGCACCTTGATGAGTCATGATTCATATGAACGCAACTGAATTTAATTAAACTGTCTTTTCAGGTAGTTTCATGCCATCTCTTGGCTTTAATTAGGCCTGTCCTGAATAAACTCCATTCTGATGGCTAAACTGTAACACCGTTTTATGTGCCGCTAACCTGGATCTGCCGCTTTACCCTGGTTCACCTTAACTGTACTCGGTCTCTGTGGAGAGCAGCTGGGCACTGGAACGTGAAGGCCCCCAGCCACCCGCGGGCCGCACGTATTTAAGTACTGAAGGACACGGCAGGCAATCTGCGGCCGTGCAATTAACCACTGAGCGGCATTTTAACTTGTTAATATGTAGACAGCGCCATATGTCCAGAGCAGGCCCGGGAAAAAGGGGGGCTGTTATTTTTTTACTGGCCTATGTGGTCATTAAAACAAAAAATGTTTTATGTTCAGATCTGATGAACAGATTTTTGCCCACGAATGTTTCTTTGAATTAAAATTAGATAAGTCAGGGGTGAAAAATGGTTATATTGATTTCCGCATGTATTTTCAAAAGAGGAAAGTAATATATAACAAGTCTCGTTGTAGCTCTCATGGGCAATAAAAAGCATCATTAAGAGTGGCCCCCGCTGACTTGGTGAGGCTGGGATCTGGGTAACCATCACAGCTCCAGCCCTTCATAAACCCTGCTCCACAGCCTTCGCTCTAGGCACCTGTTACTACTTACTAATAACGGCTGCTCAATAACCTCTCATGCCAGCCAACCCGGCCTGCACACACACGCCTCCGCACCATCCATTTTTTTTTAACCGTGAGCGATACGAGTATTTTGACCTTGGCGGCAAGTGCCAGCGATCAAACCGGGAGCCGGAAATCGGAGCGACGTGGGGAGGCCAGCGGTTCAGGAGGAAGCACAACCCCCCCCCCCCCCCCCATTAAAGGCCAGGAAGTTACGCTCCTCATTTACGCATGGCTCAAAATCCGCCCTGAAATTACGATGCCGGTCATAAACACCGCAATAAAGGATAAAAGCAATTTCCTCAGGTCGGCTAAATCAATAGTCATTCTGCAGACCGCTCTGAACCTCTCCCTGATCAGATTTCAAACTAAGAAGTTTCGCTTATTCCTAACGAGCTTGTTCATAATGAGCAGAACTGCACTCGCGAACTGAACAGAAGCAATTATCAAGGAATTGTGGGTAAGGGGGAGTGGTCATATGACAAAGCCCCGCCCCCAACGGTTGCTCTGGAGTCAGCTGCGGAAGCCAGCTGGGCGCACCCTGCTGAAAGACAGATGGCCTGCTTCACCATCTTGTTCCCCTGACTTTGGTGGTGGTTTGGGGCTTCACATCACCCTCAGTTGCAAGGTTGGAGGCCCTCCCCCCAGCCAGCCGCCAGCTGGTGTCCAGGTACCTGCTATTCTGGAGGGCCTATAGCTCATCAGGGAACCCGCCATCTGCTCCACCGGCACGCTATCCGGAAGCATAACTTCATCACACACTTAGAAGAGTGTTGCAGATGATACCGGCTGCCCAGCATCTCAAACATCACCCCACACGCCTCACATCCCCCAGTGTCTGTACTGGCAATGGAAACGTGAGGCGAAGCAGCTCTTCTGTGAAATGAGCGGCTCTCCACAAACTTCTGCCATCATGCTAATTACATGCTTGTTGGTGACAGCTTGCTCATTTTTCTTTCGATTTCTTCTCCAGGTTCCTGTGGACACTGCCATTGCAGTGCCATAAACACTGTGCTTTATCACACAGCTATCGGGATTCCTAGCCGTGCCACACAGGGGTCCTTACTCCAAGCGGTACCACCATAAACACCACGTTTTACCACACAGGGCTCTGCAGGGCACCCCTGCTGGCACACGGCATACCGTGTAATGCAGAGGCCGGTGACCTGCTTGAATCTGACATACTGCTACAGTCTGTCTGCCTGGGGGCACATCAAATACCCCCGCAATTCGTCTGCTCTGAAGCTGGTCACAGGCCAACATCCATTTAATCTGGGTGCATTAGCTGCTCTGAAGGGGCGTGGGGGTGGGCCCAGCCGAGACCAGCCATCACCTCACCCTCCTGCTATCGGCCCGAATGTGGACTGTGCATGTCTCCAAGCATATGGCTAATTAAATCATCAGACGTCCTCGGGTGGGCGGGCGCTCCATCGCTGACAGTTTGCACCCGCACCCGGCCCACAGAGCGAATGGCAGCCCTCCGGTGCCCAGACGGTCTGGGACGCCAGCACCGCGGTGATGAACGGTGTTACCGCGGTAATTCACAGCAGCAAGAAGGAGCAGACTCATCAGGTCCTTAAAGAGAGCAGCACCCAACCTCATTCCGACCCATCGATGTACCCACGGTCCCAAGTCTTTGCAGGGATAATGACTTACAGACCCCTTAAACTTCCCATCAGTATATGGCAAACTGAGATAGCCAAGGTCCACCACAAATCTGCCTTCACCCTCAGCACTCTACAGCACCATCCAGCTGAAGAGCAAATTTCCAAAATTCACACAGACCTTTGAGAAAATCTGTGGACTCTAATGGTTATTTGATGCAGTCAGTGAGGACTGAGTGATTTTTGGTTCCCAATACTGTATTACAGGATGAGGAAGCCTGACCTTAGGTCACCAGAAATCTCAACAATAAAAAAAAAACACAAAAGTGGGCAGAGCAAGATTTGGACATTTGCTGTCCAATTCAACAGTGATCTCTTCAAGTAAACATCAGACACAATTCACCAAACCCAGGGGACACGAACACGTTCAACACAAGTTTTAGCAACATTAACCAATAACAGGAGGCTTTTGACATTCAGACCTTCTGAGATAATTTCATGTGTGTCTCTCTCACAAGAACGATGCTCTGCTCTTGGTACCAGCTCGCTGGGACAAAGGCCCCCAGTCTTCCAGGGGCACTGCTGAGGGTGGATTTCTCAGAAACGAGAGAAAAGCAGACTCTGGGCAGGAAAGCATGCCAGCGAATGTGAAGCATTAATCTGCCTCTCTCTAATGCCGCTGAAGATCTCTCAAGCTGAAATGTAAGCCGCAGCACTGCTGTGCGAGGCTGCCCAGTCATGACAGCCTCATCTTATTCATTATGAATCTATTGACAGGTTATGAATGATTCATCCAGCTGTCCGGGGAAAGGCAAAGGCTCCGCCTTCTCATCAGAGCCACCTACCGAATCCTCCTTTCAATTCTGCGTTTCTGGCCCATTGGTGAAACATAGGGATGGAGCATCAGGCAAAGCTGACCGCTTCATTCATTAGTCTGGGGCAATTAAAATGAAGCACCAACAACCTTTTATTAATGAGCCCCAAGACACCTCAACATTGTCGGCCCGGGTCCAAGCTAATACGGAACACCCGGCCAATTCCGAATTATTTATTCCGTTAAAAGAAGCGGATAGATCCTTCTGGCCCTACGTCAAGCCCTCACCAACAATGGGGTAGGTGGACCCTGGCGAGACCCAGCTGTCCTTATAAACCAGAATACATAACAAGGACTGTAATGGTGCAAAAGCGTCACGAGGCCAACAAAACAAGCTGTGTCACAGAGCAGCACAGGAAAGTGGAGTCCAAGTCAAACATCTGTCACTGCCTCTGCAATCGGCATCATTAGGCAGCTCATCCGGAGTCACCAATTAAGGGCTTCAATAATTAATTGCACTTGAAGTTAAATATATATTTCTCATCACCGTTTAATTAAACACGCTCCCTATTCCTGATTTTAAACCCAGATCTCGGATTTCCAACATGTTTACTTGTGGTGCACAGGGGAGACGGTCTCAGATTTCCATCTTTTTGGAGTAATTACATCGTGTAATTAAGCTGCATTAACCTGGTGGGCTGCTCTGGCTCCCAGCCAGGTCAGAGTGGGGCCCGCATCTAACTGGAGGTGTGTTCAATCTCCACCCCCCCCCCCCCCATCACACCGTTTGAATAGACCGTAGTGTATTTAAAACATACGCTAACTCTCCAGGGACGTCCTGTCAGTCTTACGGCGACAGGCAGGATTGCAGCTGGATTTAGGGCATCCTGTGCCAGCAAAAGCCTCAGGCAGCAAAGCCTGTCTGGCCCAGACTGGACTGCCTGCTGTGTTTATGCTTAAGAGAGTCAGCCGGGCCATCATGGGCGAGCCAATCGGATTTTAAGTCGTGCTCACATGTTAGATAAAATACAAGTTTCCGTATGGCTTATGAGGGCTTCTGATTGGTCCCTGCGGCCGAGCCCCAAAGGGTACCTGCAGCGATCTGCCTGGGTGAAAACCCAAGGCACACTTCCTGAATTCTGCTAAGAGTGATAGTACAAAACGTCCCCATTTAGAATCTCCCCCAGATTCACCCGCGTTCACTCCACATCACCTTGGCGCTGACCTGCACCGTTACCCGGGGTAACGGCGGACCACCTGCAAAGCGGGGCACAAGAGACGACCTGCAGCGCGCAGCACGGGAGGCATGCGGCAGGTGCGCGTTTCTGTTGAGGAGCCCCGTGGGGGAGCAGGCCAGGCCTCTGCCCTCGGCAGAAGCGGGATGGGGGGGTGGGGGGAGCAGGCCAGGCCCCAATTACAGGTAGTGGGATAGACACGTCTGGCCTAGTTGTCGCCCCCGTGAGTCACCCGGAAACATGCTGGGAGAGA
>JAODKL010000037.1:5665591-5676857 GCA_026780765.1 Petrocephalus schoutedeni
ACCTTCTGAAACCAGGACATGGAGACAGAGGTTCGGTCTCCAGGAGTGACCTTCTGAAACCAAGACATGGAGACAGAGGTTGGATCTCCAGGAGTGACCTTCTGAAACCAGGACATGGAGACAGAGGTTTGGTCTCCAGGAGTGACCTTCTGAAACCAAGACATGGAGACAGAGGTTCGGTCTCCAAGAGTGACCTTCTGAAACCAGGACATGGAGACAGAGGTTCGGTCTCCAGGAGTGACCTTCTGAAACCAAGACATGGAGACAGAAGTTGGATCTCCAGGAGTGACCTTCTGAAACCAAGACCTGGAGACAGAGGTTGGATCTCCAGGAGTGACCTTCTGAAACCAAGACCTGGAGACAGAGGTTGGATCTCCAGGAGTGACCTTCAGTTTATCAAAGCAGTCATTCTGGGTACCTAGTCTCCAGCGGTATGTTGCTGTTGAGGAGCCAGTTGTCCTGGGTACTGCCGGACTCCTGGACACTGGCTGAGCCCTCGGCGGGGACAGAGCCGTCCGTCGGTGTGGGGCTGGGGTTGCTCCGCGGAGTGTAGTTCCCCCTGTTCAGGGAGTTGGCAGAGGCCGCATGGTGCTGACTGGGCGTGTGGGAGTGACAGGGAGGTGGGGTCCGGAGTCGCGGGTGGCTCTGGAATGTACCATCTAGAACATGAGGGGGGGTGGGGGGGTGGTAACAACACACAACACACAGCAATTAGTGCCAGTTTATCCTTCTGGTCTTCATGTTACATTCAGGATTTGCACTTTATATTACCATTATAAGTGAAATTCATTATAAATGAATTTTGCTGAATATCCCCATTTATAATCATTGTTTATGTATAAGATATTTTAATAAGAAAATGAAATGTTTTTCATCATTAGAAAAAAACTGCCAAACATGTCCAGGGTAAAAAAAAAGTGAAAGGGGTTGTTTTTCCATCATTCATAATTTCTGCCTGTCTTTCAAGCAATGAGCATCAGAGGAATCCTCACTCACTCCCCCTGGGGGCCATAACACCCCCGGGACTGTAGGGGGCGTGGCGGCAAAACTACAATCAACTCTTTGCAATTACTATTTTTATCCACAGGAGCGGACGATTGAGTTCATACTAAATACAATATATTTAAGTCTCTGGCCATTTTTAAGCAAGTGAAGAGATCTGTGGCGTCTGCCGTTCAGCAGTGTTATCCAGCGGGCCCGCCGCTAGCGAGCAGCAGGTTGGTCCGCCAGCACGCTGCGCCATGACTCACGCTGGGCGCTTCTCCGCATGACTCCGTCTGCTTAGGCAGCAGGTGTGCTGGGCTTTGTAGGGGGCTAATGGCAGCCCAGAGCGCGAGCACATCAGCGCCCCAAACGGCTTGTTTACGCGAGGCAGCCGGCCCCCCAGACCACTCCCCCAGCATTTAGATCAGTGTTTCCCTATCCCGTCCTCTGGGACACACAAACAGTTCTCATTTTTGTGGGAACTGGGAGGGAGTAAATATGTGGACTGTCTGGCAGGGAGCTGGGAGGGATGTGGACAGGCTTTGGGTCTCCCAGGACTGGATTGGGAAACAATGGTCAGCAAAAGCATTCTGCAGAAGGTAGGTTTCCTGAAGGTACATCAGAGCCTCTCTGGCCATTCCTCCTGAATGCTACCCCATTTTTGCCAGTGAGCCAGCAGCTCGCCCCCTGCAGGTCATGGTGGCTATCAACGGCCATGTCATCACCTCATGCAGTGCTTTTCAATCCTGTTCCTGGTGCCCCACCTGCCAGAATGTGTTTGTTCCAACCCTGCCTTAATCAGGCTTATATGGTCCTTAATAGGCCAAAGCTACAGACCGGACGCGGCATGCGCTGTGCGTACCCCAATCAAAAAACAGCGGCGTCCGCTCAACGCGCTGTGCTCGCCGCAGGGCTTCTGCGCAAAGAGTAGGCGCGGTTTTCAAAACTCCCTCCTGTCATTTCGGCTCGCGGTCAGTAGCAACGATGTATATTTCACACGCAAAAAGATGGTATGCTTGTGTCATGTATCTCTGGGCATTCAGACACGGACAATATAAGTTTGTCCTCCATTCAGGTTTCCGTGACCGGTTCAGTGCCCTGTTCCTATTGATCATGTGACAATGCGTGACAGCACGCAGCTTCGCACGCAAGTTCAACAAGGTTCATCTTTGACCACGCCGTGTTCAGTCTGAAACCGGCTTTAGCCTATTAAGGACCATCTGAGCCTGATTGAGGCAGGGTCGGAACAAACACATTTTCGCAGGTGGGGCACCAGGAACAAGATTGAAAACCACTGACCTAATGTAATCATGCACAGTCAGGATAAGAGCACCACTTTTGTGCAAATGTTTCTCACCCCGTTCCATATTATCTCTTGCCCACCGGATTTGGCGCGAGTACAAAATGACCATGTTTTTAATGTGATGGATATTGGTTTAAAAGACTAACCTGCTTTGGTACAATGAAAGAGTTATTAATGTCTTTGCTTCAGCTCACTTGGCATTAGTCCACAAACAGTTTTATTTCCTTTTTGGGACCTACTCAGCGGTGACATTCTTGCATAGACAGTGTTCAGTGATGGCTTCTCAGTGGTCAGAGATGGCTGCTCAGTGTTCAGAGCTGGCTGTGCAGTATTCGGAAATGGGTTCGCAATGTTCAGAGTTGGCCCCTGAGTGTCCAGAGCTGAACTCACCACTAGCATGAGATTATAGCCAGAAACTAGCCAAAGAATAGTAGGCAGTAGATCTAATTAACATGTGGGGAGTATTCACTAAGGACACCATGTGTAATTAAATCTACATGTGTGGAGCCCTTCTGCTTAAATAAGTATAATGAAATTCTGTGTGCCTTTAATAAGCTAGCAGACTAGGGTCCTCTGCTGTGCCATGCTATGCATATCACTCACTAGGGTTGCAGTTGCTGAGAAACATCCCAGACCTTGAACTAATGCATTTACACTGAGGGGAAATTAACACAAACTGCTCTTACAAACACAGGTGCATTACCTGGTATCGTTGACTAACAAGCATCATCATGTTAGCTGTCTGGGTTACCAAAAGTTTACAAAAACTAGCCCTCTACTAAATAGGCAAAACCAAAAATACAAAATAAAAGCAGCTGGCGAAAGAATCATTGCCAAGGTCAGCCCCAACATGACCTCACCAAGGTCAGCCCCAACATGACCCCACCAAAGTCAGCCCCCACATGACCCCACCAAGGTCAGCCCCAACATGACCCCATCATGGTCAGCCCCAACACGACCTCACCAAGGTCAGCCCCAACATAACCCCATCATGGTTAGCCCCAACATGACCTCACCAAGGTCAGCCCCAACATGACCCCATCATGGTCAGCCCCAACATGACCTCACCAAGGTCAACCCCAACATGAACCCACCAAGGTCAGCCCCAACATGACCTCACCAAGGTCAGCCCCAACATGACCCCACCAAAGTCAGCCCCGACATGACCCCACCAAGGGCAGCCCCAACATCACTCAAGGTCACTCTCTGCACGCTAAGGACAGAATCAGCTGACAGGGCTCCCAAAATTCATTGGGCACGAAAATGTTAAAGAAAATGGGAATTCGCACTATTTCGCCAGTTAATAGAGTCAGCCTGTTGCCGGCAAATGCGGGATCTGCAGCAGAGCCCTCCGAGAACACTGACATTAGCATGCGAGGCAGCCAGCTCCGTGCCAGTGCACAGCATGGGCACACAAAGCAAAATGGCCCTCGCAGTTTACTCAGACACCAGCGCAAACTAATCCCGGCATCTACTAAACGCACAAGGGGGCCAATTACACATGCACTACACAGCCCTTAATCCGCACAGAGAGTCGCCAAGGTGAGACACGCCCCCTGCATCCCTCTGTTACACGTTAGTGTGTGCCTCGCCAGCAGGGGCTGCCATTACGTTACGACGCATCCTCACCTGCTGTAGCCAAACTGGATTATCCTAAAGCACCTGAATACTGCTACATTAGTACCGGATAAGTCTTTTCTGATTCTGCGCCATGCCCTGCAAACAAAATATATGTCATGTATCATCTGAACATAGAAGAAATCATAATTAAATGAAGGGGGTACAGACAACATGACTGTCAGGGAGGATGTGACAGAAACAGAGCTGGATGGTACTGTGGTTTGACTAGGTAATTATTTGCTAACAAGGCAGTGGTTGTCAGTTCGAATCCCTAGAAGGATATCTAAATTATAACCTGTCCTTCTACTGTGAGCTGCTCTTGGCGAAACTGTCAGATTCCGATTGTTATCAGTTTGCAGTCAACGTGCAACTGAAGCCAAACTGTTGAGGCTTTCATCCATGTTTAGTTGAAAACTTAGGCTCGCAAAGCATGATGGGTAATAACGCTGTCAGCTGCAAATCTGCTACAGGGAGAAGGTGTTAACAGAGAAAGGTGTCGAATGCGCGGCTAGACCACCCTGAGCTCCCCCCATGAGCTCCCGTGCTAATGAAGCCTTTCGCATTATGCCCACCGGTAGCTCCACGCTTCCGAATGGAGAGTGATGAGCTGAGGAACCGGGACACAACAGCAAGAGGAGCAGCCTGGCTGGCGTGACAGAAATCAGCCCAAAATCGGGAGAGAACCGACTTTCCATAAAGTGATCGGCAGAGGTCTGGAAAAGCAGGAATAAGAGGTCTAAAAAAATGCATTTACATGAAATGCTGTTTAGCTGGTTTCTGGCTGTAGCTCTGTCTGTCAGAAGAGACTTTGCCCCAGATCGGCTGTTTTGGGTACTCTGGATATCCAAGTGAGTCTCTGAATTACAGCCTCTGAGAGAGAGAGGCAGGATAGTGGAATGCAAATGTGTTACTAGTGGCAAAGCTCAATTTTTACAAACCATTGCAGACAGACAGGAGATGCTTAGAAGAGCTGGCTTTGATAATCATCCATGATTGCACGTGATTATGCTGTTCAGCAGCTGGCAGGGGACCCATATTAAATCCGCATACATACAAACACACTGTAGGTACCAAGCATCAATCATATCAGTATGTACCATTAGATCCTTTGCGGTAGGTCTCCTGAAGATCAGAGAAAACTTACTTAAAGACTCCTGAAGGGGAGACTGTTTACAGACCGTATTCGCAGATGACCTTCAGGAAGCCGCGTCTACCATTAGCTAACTGATACCGTACCAGTTGAAAGTCTGGACTGTGTTTTTCGCCTTATAGTAACAGACCTCAAGGCAAGTAATACATACGGGCATCGAATTTCAAACGACCCAGAGCAGTAAGCAACATCTCCCAATAGTCTCAAGTTTTAGGCTCTTCGATGACAGCATCACAGACTCTTGGCGTTCTTTCCACCAGCTTCCAGATGTAGAGTAGGAGAATGCTTCTTCTACAGTACTGAAGGAGTTTCCACACGTTCTGGGCACATGTTGGCTTTTTTGCTCTTAGTCTTCAATCCAACTCATCCCAAACCAGCCCCATAGGGTTTAAGTCAGGGGATTATGGGGGCCAGGTCATCTGTCACAGCAGTCCATCTCTCTGCTTGCTGACAAGATAATACTTGAGGTGTGCCTAGGGTCATTACCTTGTTGAAACAAATGATTTTCAGTAGGTGCATCCATACTTTTGACTGGCAATGTTTGTGCATGCTTGTGCTACTAAACAGCGACCATTCGCTGTTCTCGGCGGCCCGCTTGCGATTCCCCGGGTAGGATGTAGAGGCATAGAAGGCCGCAGGGGAGACTACTGGGATCCACACATCTGAACTCGCAGCCCCCAAGGGGTCACACTGGATCATTACACCCTGCCTGGTGTCACTGTAACTGTTGTTTATGTTGTGAATTTCAAATTAAAGAAGTGTCTCAATTAACAGCCCATATCTTTCTGTTCAGCTGCTGTTTCCAGATGCAAAGAAACACAATAAATTAACCGGTTTACAAGTTAGCTGAAAGGATTTTTTTGGGGTCTTCTTTTCATAAAAAGGATATACACACTGCCACAATACAGCATTTAGTTCAGTCAAGCCTCTTATTGAATCATTATTATAGTGTTATAAAATTAGTGGGAAATTAAAAACAGATTAATAATTAAACCAAGCTTGGTTTTTGACAGACTGAGTGTATTTGCTGATTCACTGACTAATTCACTAAAAGATCTATAGTGCTGTAAAATTAAAACTCAGAAAAGCTATACGCCCCAAATCTCAATAATGACACTAATCGCGTTTCCCAGGCACATGGGTTTATGGTTCAGCCATTTTCTCTCAGACAGCTTGATAGGCACAGTAAAAATGTAGTTCAAGGTCGAGGGTTTATTTTTATTGGATGGCATAACAGTCATGGTACCGGGCAGGTCCTTGGAGCAAATATTCATCGCATAAGAAGAGGCTCAATGATCCAGCAATGGCTCCCTGCCGTAACTTCACACCCCGGACGGAGGCTCCCCGGTAGCGTCCCGCGACATAAATATGGCGCGCGAGATAAGACTTCCTCTCTGCCCTCGAGGACCGAGCGAACGTCGGGCCCTGGAGCCAACTCCTGACCCCGTTCTATGGTCGGGGCGTCTATGGACGCGAGGGCCTCGGGGAGACAAGCACGTCCCAATCTAATGAGCCCTATAAAAAAGTCACTAAAGCAAGCCAGCGCCCGCGGCCGGCAGTGAATGCCCTTCAGAAGAGTTACGGTGTCGCACAGCCGAGCAGCTCGGGCTCAGCGGATTAGAGACGCCATCAAACTTCACAGGCGCCTGGTCGACTCTCCCCGACACGCGTCCGGTGGGGAGGGTGGCAGTTGCCATGATTATTCCACGATAACTACACGCTCCAGCATCCCAAGCGTACTGCGAAACACAGATGGCGCGTGTACGAGATGATGGATGGCCACAAGAATACCGCGGTAACGCAGGCGCCTGGAAAACAGCATTTAGCAACCAACTGGAGCGTGATCACATGGTCACAGAATCAACGGTCAATTAACCTGCCCTGGCCAGTCCAGGGAAGCGATTAAAGTCACGCGGCGGACAAATGATCAAAGCACTCATCGAAATCTTAGCAGGGTCGTGCATCACTAATTGTTCCACTCTGATGATGATGCATTAATACATCGTTAAGCGTCCCTCACGGAGGGGGGGGGGGGATTAATGTGCCGTTAAGTCTCCCATCCGGCAGCGCTCAGCCAGAAACGCCGCTGCCGTTTTCCCTGCGAGGACAGAGAGCTTTTTGTGCGCGGGGCGCAGGCCACGCCCCGCTCTTCCGCTGACCGGGGTGTTTATTTTTCACCCCCATTAGGAGCTCCTGTTAGAGGCCCCATGTGGGAATTCAAGCTGCCTTCACAGCATCCATTTCAGGATGCAGATCTGCAGAAAACCACACGTGGTGGGTGAGCCTCCAGCATCCACTCGCTGCCAAAGTGACAAATTCCCTGCGAAGCCGCGCTGCATTACGGCCCGTCCCGACTCACTCACCGGGAGGGAGAGATGCTCGCCTGTTATCTGTGTCCAGCAGCACTGTGTCAGTGTCTCTCTCAGGGTAAAAGGGGAGGAAAAATCAGGGGTTTTCACACAAGTGATAAAACACAGGGCTGTGTGTAATAGGAAGGAAGGTGGGCCACTCCCCCTACCCAGCTGCTGGCTTAGTAAACACTCGTAAAGACTAGGGCTCAGTACAGATGCCCTGATTCGAGTCGATTCCATGCGATTCCAATTCAGAAGCTAAAGAGTCGGTTCAACCGGATTAGATATTCCGATAAAATTGAGATATGAAATACTATTTAGCAGCTTTCCATATTTGGAGAGATGGAACACAAATTTACAAATGTAGAGTTACTGGAATCTAATTGTGAAAACCACAGAAGAAAGAGAGAAGGCTTGTATACTAAAATCTTTTTATTTTAAGAACATAGGGGCATAGTTCCTTAAAAACAAAACCGAACTCTCTTTCAAAGCACAAAAAATGACTTCTGAGTGAAAAGAATATCTTTGCTGGGGTAAGTCTAAAACTCACATGGCATGTTTCAGGAGGACTTTAACTTAAGGACAGGTGCAAGCGCCCGATTGGATTGGACGTCAATAGTCAACGAATCGATACGAGATCGTCAAAAGCAGGATGGCGATTCGTCATAAAGCTGATATTTTATCCTACACTGAGTAGAGGCACCTTGGACTGGGGCTACACCCCACTGTAAAGGGGATCAGGTTCTGCACCAAAACCCAGCCCATTTCAAACCGAAATGCATCTGATTAGACCATAACTACAAACGATTAGAAACCAAGGACAGATATTGTCAGACCTGATCTCTGCGTATAAAAACATATATTTTTGTCATTTAGTACGTGATGCATACAACAACATATTAAAGCAATTTAGAAATATTGTTAACAGTTTACTTGACGGAGCAAGGCTACTAAATAATAACTCAGTAACTACTGAAGTACAAATCATGAACAAATATAGTCGCTACTTGAGATAAAAGAAGCGTCATGATTCATTAATGATGAACAAACATGAGATGAGTATTTCACTTGTTATTCATGATGTTCCTTCAGAGAATTACATTGTGACAAATATGGTAACCGCTACCTCTGTGCCTGTGATTGGATGGTCGCCGTTCCAAGCCCAGCCTCGGCACGTCTGGGGGCCCATGAGCAAGGCCCTGAACCCCCAGCTCCCTGGGCACAGCTATGGGGGGCTGCCCTTCGCTGCCAAACTCACTCTCACCTACAGAGAGCGAGATGGGATACGCGGAAAGAGAATGTCCCCATAATTTCATAATCATTAATGATGAATTAACATGAGATCGGAATGTAACTAAGACTTAGTGTGCGGCTAATTAATTCATAAGTAACAGCATTATACTGTATTACTGGTGCCTCGACAAGTGAAGTGTTACAGAATTATCAAACAGTTAATGACTACTTAGATATGACCCTCAGGACCTAAATAACTGAGTGGCAGTAGCCTGCATCTAGACTTACCTGGCTCTAAGACAAAACACCTGAAATCAGAAAAATTCTATAGAAAATGCAGCTTTATTCTTACTTCTTAATTCACAAAGAGGTTAGCTTATGAAAAAGTAAAACAACAAATTTTGGCTCATTAATTCAGAAATTCATAATCCATAAATAATACACTCATATTAGAAAAGAAAATAAACATCATTGTCTTTCTAAAAATAAAACAAAATGAACTCCAAAATCTTGTCCTGATCTGCACATTGAACTGATGAGTGTTTGCGGATTCAGCTTTAAATGATTGTGCCTTGCACTCGTGCTGGTATTTCCCTTTGAACAACAATAAAGCGATCATGTCTGACGCAGTGAGATGCCTGCGGTCTCACTGGCCCACTGGCTTACACTGCTTTTGGAAATTTGCTCCACATCAGAAGGGATCTGCTTAATATTCGGCACACTCCTCAGTAACTACCGCCATGGATGGTGACGCTCTTTCGACATTATCTGGAAATTTGCTTGAACAGCTTGAGATACGCATCTTCGTCCCGCGGAAAAACAGAGGGGAGGCGCGCAGCGGGGAGAGCGTGGGGCGCGGTGGGGAGCGCGTGGGGTGTGGCTCGCGGCGGGGAGCACGCAGCAAGCGGTGGGGAGAGCGTGGGGCGTGGCTCGCACCGGGGAGCACGCGGCAAGCGGCGGGGAGCGCGTGGGGCGTGGCTCGCGGGCGGCGGGGAGAATGTGGGGCGCGGCAGGGAGCACATGGGGCGTGGCTTGCGGCTCGTGGCGGGGAGCACGTGGCATGCGCCGAGCGATGGCCAGCGCCACCAAACCACGCCAGGGCATCCGACGGCACAGGGGCCGGGCTGGGAAGAGCTCCATTATGCACCTCTGCTGGTCACAGTCTTATAGGCATGGCACACTGTGTCAGGGAGACACCTGCTGCACCCCAGCCTGCAGTAAGGGGAGGATCAAGGGAGCATGACTTAAAGTGTGTAATTCTGTATTCTGCAGTATGTACTAGTCATGTGTCAGTGCATACATATACTGTGTCAGCCTGTCCTCTAGTGTGTACTTATAGTGTGTCAACCTCTGCAATGTGTCAGTCTGTACCCTGCAGCAAGTTGGCCTGGACCATGTAGTGTGTAGTGTGTCATCCTTTTCTCTGCAGTGTGTACCCGTACTGTGTCATTCTGTACTCTGCAGTGTGTACCCGTGCTGTGTCATTCTGTACTCTGCAGTTCGTACCCCTGCTGTGTCATTCTGTACTCTGCAGTTCGTACCCCTGCTGTGTCATTCTGTACTCTGCAGTGTGTACCCGTACTGTGTCATTCTGTACTCTGCAGTGCGTACCCGTGCTGTGTCATTCTGTACTCTGCAGTGTGTACCCGTACTGTCATTCTGTACTCTGCAGTGTGCACCCGTGCTGTGTCATTCTGTACTCCGCAGTGTGTGCCCGTGCTGTGTCATTCTGTACTCTGCAGTGTGCACCCGTGCTGTGTCATTCTGTACTCCGCAGTGTGTACCCGTGCTGTGTCATTCTGTACTCCGGAGTGTGTGCCCGTGCTGTGTCATTCTGTACTCCGGAGTGTGTGCCCGTGCAGTGTCATTCTGTACTCCGCAGTGTGTACCCGTGCTGTGTCATTCTGTACTCTGCACGAGAGCCACAAAATGCATCAGAAACGCACGTATAAAAAAAACAACAAGAATAAAAAAACACCAGCGTAGATACAGAGCACCCCAGGGCCTAACAGCAGGCCCAGCACAGATTTTTAGGCAAAATCATTAAAATAACTAATTTGTGTGCGTAAGTGAATAAATACCGGGGTCTCTTCATGATTTAAAAAGGGCCCTTGTAGTGTCATGCTGTTAAGTAGGGGAATAACGCGGAGTGACAGAGCAGTGACACACACAGTCGGCCATCAGCATAATTCCTCCTTATTTACATATAATCAGAAGCGGAGGTGTGTGCAGGAAAGGCGCTCTTATGGGGACCACTGCCCTGCAACGGGGGAATCAGGAAGGGTAATACCACCCCCGTGCCCGCTTGGAGGAAGGGGCTTCAGGTGCACCTTCACGCATCACTCGTGCGGCCGGCTGTGGGGGTGCTGGCGACCGTCAGCTGTTTCACAGACAAATCACTGCTCACTTAGTCCCACCCTGCTCTCACCGCATAGCCGGGGGTCGCCCATCCCCCATCCTACCCCACCAGAGTTCGATCCGGTTTCAGCAATCGCTTCGCTCGACCGCCAAGGCCGCTGAATTATTTACGTACCTCGCTCGCTCTGTAAGGCGCACTCAGGGCAGGGCTGCCTGTGCAGATTCCAGTTACTCGGGGGGGGGGGGGGGGGGGGAGGCCCCTATCCC
>JAODKL010000037.1:5685299-5701335 GCA_026780765.1 Petrocephalus schoutedeni
GCGCATGTCGTCACTTCCGGCCTCGAAAACTCGGTTTTTGACTCGGATACCGACCTCCAAGGTATAATGGAACGCACTATAACCCCACTGCATTGTGTGTCACTATTAACCACGCTGCACCACATGTTCCTACTAACCCCACTGCATTGTGTGTCACTACTAACCACGCTGGACCACATGTTCCTACTAACCCCACTGCATTGTGCCACTATTAACCACGCTGCACCACATGTTCCTATTAACCCCACTGTACTGTGTTCCTATTAATCACACTGCACTGTGTTCCTACTAACCACGCTGCACCACATGTCCCTACTAACCCCACTGCATTGTGCCACTATTAACCACGCTGCACCACATGTTCCTATTAACCCCACTGGACGGTGTCTTCCTACTAATCACACTGCACTGTGTGTTCCTACTAACCACGCTGCACCACATGTCCCTACTAACCCCACTGTACTGTGTGTTCCTACTAACCCCACTGCACTGTGTGTTCCTACTAACCACACTGCACCATGTGTTCCTACTAATCACAAAGCACTGTGTGTTCCTATTAACCCCACTGCACCGTAAAACCCCACTACAAAGTGAAAATATTTCATGGTGTTTGGAAGACTATAAGCATTTAGTCCCCACTGCATCGCAAGCAGAGCCCAGGCCTCCCAAGGTGACACTCACTCCGACACAAGTCTGCCACTTCTGAGACTGAGGACAGTGACCAGCTGACACACAGAGCAGCATCCGTCCTGCTGCCTGGCCATTAAACTCTCTGCTCTCTGATCAAGGCGGCCCTGGACACACTCATCAGCCCAGCCAGGGGGTCCCCCGGTTTAATGACAAAAAGGCAGCCAGTCAGTTATCGCCTGAGTCTGTTACAGCATCACCCAGAAGACAGCAGGAAACAAAAGCCTTGGTTGAGAGGTCTAGGTGGAGACCTATGAAATCACGACATCCCGAACCTCTCTCTCCATTATGTCGGCGCCCCCTATGGCGAGCATCTGCAACTACGTCTTCAAATTCAATGGGCTCAATAAAAATCACGCTAGTTTGTGTGCAGTTCTGCTGAGCCCACATCATATCAATGGGGCATTACAGCGTCACCAAAGACCTTCATCCGAAAGCTGTAATTTACTCCAATGAGCTTTAATTGATATTAAACCTTCTTGTTCTTAACGTTTCCATGAGATGTTTACTGTGCACTCAACAAACCTCATGGAAATTAGCTTAGCGTTTCACTCATCTCCAAGGCTTTCCATTAATCAATTCCTCATCAAGTGGGACTTATCTGATATATGTTTCTCCTGAAAAGTATTCGAGTGGAAAATTGCTTTCTCTAATCAAATAAATAAATAAACAATAACTATGCCAACGTACTCATCACTACAGACTCAGGGCAGCATCATAACAGTTTCTTTTTAGCAGAGAGTCACTCAGCAATACTCACAGGTCACTGACAACTTTGTAAAGGCCTTAAGGCACATTGTTGGAGATGCTATCATGCTTAATGAATAAAACATCTAGGCCGGGATACAGACAGAACCGGGATACAGATAGAGCCGGAATATGGGCTGGTATATAGATAGAGCCGGGATACGTACAGAGCTGGGATACAAGCCGGGATACGGACAGAGCTGGGATACAGGCCGGGATACGGACAGAGCTGGGATACAGGCCGGGATATGGACAGAGCTGGGATACGGGCCGGGATACGGACAGAGCTGGGATACAAGCTGGGATACGGACAGAGCTGGGATACAAGCTGGGATACGGACATAGCTGGGATACAAGCTGGGATGCAAACAGAGCTGGGATACGGGCCAGGATACGGACAGAACTGGGATATAAGCTGGGATACGGACAGAGCTGGGATACGGACAGAGCTGGGATACCAGCCAGGATATGAACAGAGCTGGGATACAGACAGAGCTGGGATACAGGCTGGGATATGGACATAGCTGGGATACAGGCTGGGATGCAAACAAAGCTGGGATACGGACAGAGCTGGGATACGGGCCAGGATATGGACAGAACTGGGATATAAGCTGGGATACGGACAGAGCTGGGATACAGACAGAGCCAGGATACGGGCCGAGATACGGACAGAGCCAGGATACAGATAGAGCCAGGATATAGGCTGGTATATAGACAGAGCCGGGAAACAGAGCCAGGATACGGGCCCGGATACGGACAGAGCCCGGATACGGATATGGCCGGGATACGGACAGAGCCAGGATAAGGGCCAGGATACAGACAGAACCAGAATACGGACAGAGCCGGGATACAGGTCGGGATATGGACAGGGCCAGGATACTCTCACAGAGCTGGAAACCGCATCCAGGGGAGACACTGGAAATGCAGCCCAGGATCTCCATCGGAAAACTAATAAATTGTCTCTGACAACGGCCATAAACTGTGAAGGATCGATACGGTAATATCAGTGAGGCAGTGTAGTATACATTAGGGTTAGGAACAAATTACCAAGAGGGAGGGGTGTTTCTGCATGGATGGGGGAGGGGCTGATGCAAATGATGCCCACAGGTAATAAAACAGCATTTAACGAGCTGGTGCAATTAAGACTGAGCCGACTCTCAGCTCGAACCCAAAGCTGCTTCCATACAGAAAGAAAGCAAATGGACCACTGTGGCGTCTTCAATCCCATCTGTTTCCAGCTACATGGAACAACAGCAGAAATATAGCAGTGTCTGGGCACACAGATCTGTGGGTACATAATAACGCTATTTCCTGGTCTCTGTGCTCTGCTGACAAACTCTGTAGGACCCCCTGATGATACAGACAGACCTCTGGTCCTGAGCCTCTTTACAGCAGTGTTTCCCAGTCCAGTCCTCACGGACCCCCAGGCAGTGTACACGTTTTTGCTCCTGGGAGCCGGAAGGGAGCAAAAATGTGGACTGCCTGGCAGGGAGCGTGGAGGGAGCAAAAACATGGACTGTCTGGCAGGGAGCACAGAGGGAGCAAAAACATGTACTGTCTGGCAGGGACCTGGGAGGGAGCAAAAACATGGACTGTCTAGCAGGGAGCGTGGAGGGAGCAAAAACGTGGACTACCTGGCAGGGAGCACGGAGGGAGCAAAAACACAGACTCTCTGGCAGGGAGCGTGGAGGGAGCAAAAACATGGACTGTCTAGCAGGGAGCGTGGAGAGAGCAAAAACATGGACTGCCTGGCAGGGAGCATGGAGGGAGCAAAAACATGGACTCTCTGGGGGACCCCGAGGACCAAATCGGGAAACACTGCTCTATAGGACTCATTCTCCTTCTCCAATGGTTTACAATCCAATTTATTTTTGTTTTAAACCACATAAGGGGTTTCTGGCAATCTTCTTTGTATTTAGCTTCAGGGAAGAGAGGCAAAAAATGGCACAACAAATGAAAAAGAAATACGATAATTTACTTCAAGAACCGTTGATAATTTGATGCCAACAAACATTGAGAATTCATAACATCAAGAACACATATACTGTATCAAATATCAGAGACACATTAATTAATAAAGACAGACCTAGACGATCAAATGACAAATATTTATTTACGTTACTAATTACTCAAAGCGTTTACCAGAGACAGTGAGAGTTACCTAATATCCCGTACTAAATGTACATTCTCCACTTTGTTAAGAACTCTCAATTTAAGAGTACATTTTCCCAGACAGCACAGTTTGCGTAATTGAATTTCGGTTTTATTTTACATGTAAACGAGAGGGACCACAGGCGCTGTGAAGGACGGCCCGGGGCGACATGAAACAGGCGCTCGACGCATCGCTTCACGACATTCCTGGGATGCTCAGTCAGGCAAGATGGGCATCCGCACACTTCATTACAGCTCTCACCGAGATCTGGGGGTATATTTCATCTAAACGCACTGCGGAGCATCAGAAGCAGGCCACATTCTGACTCCCTAGCTATTCAGCACCGCTGCTACAGTCCACAATGTTCTGGGGAACGGGTAATGCGGAGAAATCAAAATTTATGGCTCCACAAGGCTGTTAAATAAGCCATTATGAAGACAGGCATATTCTTCTAGAAGTTTCTTATTGGGAGTTCGCCGGACCAGCGGGGAATGTGATGTCACGGCGCGGTCTCTCAGACCACAGCCCTCCAACGTCTGCCAGCGTGACTTAGAGGCTGTCCGTCCGTTGGCCGGCTTTCTGCCCGAGATCCTGTCACTCTCGCTGTGGCAGCTCCGCTGGGCCCCACATACAGTACGTGTATGCAGCCGGTGTTTAGTGCTCCTGTGTCCCGTCTTAACTGCAGTAACAGGAATAGCTGTTACCCAGGTTACCCAGGCTTGGGAGGCCATAGATGACATTTAGCAGCACTTTTTCGCTGCATAATAAATCAAGCCTACAGTAGAGAAACATTTTTACAATATCCCCTTGACTCCTGATGTGGATATGTAAGACCGGTTAAAAGCAGACACTTGCATAGTGAGGACCTTATGGTTTAATTGTAGCAAACCAAACCTCGGGCCTCCGTCTGGCACAGGGAGCGACAGCGCTGATGTCCGTTTGTCCCTGCGCGATGCGGCCTCTCTGTGCGCCTATGACTGGGCTCGGCTGAGCGCTCTAACGGGTGTCACCACACGAGGCTCACTGGGAAACTGCAAGGGGAATTACACACAAGGGGATGTCTGGATTTCTTCCAGAAGGAGAGAAAATGCCCATTTTTAGCTGTGAAAGGTGTGGTTCTATTTTGCCGGGGCCCTTGCAGATAGAGAGCAGCTCTCTGGGAACAGAGGGCGTGGGTGAGGGTGACTGACCGGGGTCACACACGTGCCATGAAACACGCGCACCGCGCCCTGAAACAGCCCCCCTCTGACACTCAAGCAGCGCGCCATTGGTCCTCGCAGGGCCTCCCTGGCAGCTCAGACACCCTCCATCATCCGCGATGCACCTCCAAATGAAACAGTGGGGGTACCATCTCTCGCGCCCCCGTCATGGAAAATGACTCCCCCGGTGTCCCCGTCTGATACACCCTCCATTCCCCGCCGAGATGGACGCAGCTGCAAACGAAGTGGTCAGAGCGAACCAAACCTAAATGTTGGATGATCACGGTATGAGAGATTCTAGGAGTATTTAAGCTGGGGGACAATTCAAAAAGACTTTATCATTAGCCAATGATCTGTCTTGAATTGCTGAGTGACACTCATGGCGGCCAATCAGCTTTCAGAAAGGGTCTCTGCCCCTGTGGCCTCCTCCCCTATATATATATGCCCCTGAGTGGCGGCCAGCGGATCCTAAAGTGTTCGAGTGACTTGCACATTCCCCACTGAACTGAAGCGTATCTTTACGGAAATGATCCACCGCGCCGG
The DNA here is from genome assembly GCA_026780765.1 of Petrocephalus schoutedeni. NCBI lineage: Eukaryota > Metazoa > Chordata > Actinopteri > Osteoglossiformes > Mormyridae > Petrocephalus > Petrocephalus schoutedeni. The sequence continues at coordinate 5,690,628 of JAODKL010000037.1, forward strand.
GCTCGATTCCGCGTGAGCTGAAGCACTAGCTGCTCAGATGTGGGCGGGATCGGGAGCGAAGGGAAGAGTCGATGATAACTTTCAGCATGAGATGACTGCACATTTCAGGAGATCTAATTAATACGCTGCAATGAGTATGGAACGCGCGGTGGAGAAAGGCCGCTTACAGGAGTGGCCCTGCCGTGTCGCCGGCCCTCGGAGGGCTCTCTGTAAACACTGACAGATGTTAACTTAAGGATAAAGTGACAAGACAAACACACAGTCATTCCATCAGCGGGACTCAGAGGAAGCACGGGTTACGCTATGGGTCACGCATTAGCAAAGCAAATGAAATTAAAGCAAGGAAAAGCATTCCGCAGGCCGGCCGCAGCTCTGCCAAACCGCACCCGGACGTCGGTGTCCCAGATGAGCCCAGATTAAGGCGGACCTGCGGTACCGCGAGCCGCGAGCCCGCGATGGAGCAGTGAAAACATTTCAAGGCGGATGGCGGGGGGGGGGGTTCCTGTTAATAACGTCGGCTGAGCAGATATCTGATGATAAGTTTTCTAGAGCTGGGGTGGGGGAATCATGTGGCTGAGATTACACTGTGCTTTGGACCAGTCCTCTATCCCTAATAGAGTCAGTGCGTGTACCTTCACACGAGCGACAATTACGCATAGCAATTTGGGATGGTGTCCATGTACGTCCTGCGAAAACACGAGCCCAGGCCTACTGGTACCCATGTAAGTGACATGCACCCTCCTCTCAGGTGACATGGCCAGCCGCGGGCCATGGCGACTGAGGGACCCAGTCACCTCGACAGATATGGTGCTTAAACGGTTTTGAAGGCCCCGTGAGAGTGGGCGTCAGATGGGGGCGCCCGGCCACCGAGGATGTTTATAATAACCCACACCCACTTAGTGCCTGGTAATGACTGTTTACAGTTTAGCGCGGCGGCCGCGCATGCCGCATGCCGATTATCCGGCCCCGCCGAGGTCCGCGCGCGCTCTCCATACCGAGCGGCTCATCAAGCCGCCGCCCTGCATGCCTTTCGTCCGCGCGAGACAAATTGCTTAATTTGCATTGCCGCTTGCAGACAGTGTCAGACGCACAGAGAGAGGAGCCAGGCCCAGCATTATCATATTGGAGAAGGGAACCGCTAAATGAAAACCTGCCTTTAATAAATCTGCCGCGGACTGAGCGGCTCATTCACGATTAATGTGCAGCTCTGCTTTGCCGGGGTGAAAGGTGCCTTTAAAAAATCAGCCAGATTTTTCCTTTCTAATCAAAACAGCGCCGACGATGGCAGCGTTTTGCGTACGGATCCAAACTGGTGCAAAACGTACAGCGCGAACCTGAACCAAAACAAGAGATCGATGGTCTGATCTGAGACAAGCCCCTGACGTCGCTTTGAACGTGACGGCTGCTACAGTACTTCCCATCTAAAGGGACCAGTGACCCAGCCGGTCAGCCTGGGTTAATGTGGGTCAGAACCGTCCCTGTGATAATGAGCGGTCCTGCCAGTGACCTGTGCTCCACGCTCCATTAGAAAGAGCGCGCAGAGTTAATTTGCTGGGGCCGGGAACAGAGGCCCAGCAGAACTTAATGAATGTGCAAAGCTCATTTGGAAAAAAAGCCTTCAGTGCATTGTGGGTACAAAGGGGTCTTGGTAGTGGGCCCCGTAACGAGGAACGTTTGTGAGGCGGCTGAACACAGCACAGGAAGTCCCGCCCATCTTGGTGATGTCACCACCTTAGAGGATAAGTAGTAGTGTTTGTATCACGGTGGCTGATGCGAGATTACGGCCTCGCTCCAGACGGGGCGTATGGCCTCATTCAAATAGGCAGTTTGTTTACAGCAGATATCCGGATAAAGGTTATACATTACCATATAATGCTGTTACGGCCAATGAATCTGAAGATTAAAATACAGTGTTTGTTAAATCGCTGGTTAATTGAAACACTGCTGGCCTGTAAGTCATAACATCGTTTTAAACGATTTTAGGCGAGGGACTGGGACTCTGTAATTGTCTTATGGTCAGTTTTCATTATGTCTTTTACACTGCTGATTAAAAAAGTCACACACGCAGAAAGAACGGGAGAAAACGTCTCAAAGCGCATCAAAGAGGAAGAAACGGTTTGTCGGGGGAAACGGGTTCGACCCAGAAGTCTGAGCTTCAGAAAGGCTTCTAATTAACTTGTCGGGAGACGGCAGCCAGGGCGGGGCCTCGCGGTCCTTAGCGGACACCATGTGACCACGTCTGAATGGTCCTGCCTGCCACTGGAGGACAGTGCTGCTGTCAGGCGTGACACTGGACACTGCAGAGCCCTGGGCTGCCCTCACACACACACACACACGTGCCTGATAACAGGCGTGTGATCATACACTCCTTCTGCTGATACATTACTTACCTTTTCTTTCCATCCCTACTCTATTCTTTTTGGTTCCTCTCCTCCATCATCTTCCACTTACTTTCCTTCATTCCTCCCATCATCCCCCTTTCATGTACCATTCAGGACAAACGATGTAGCGACAGACTACCTCAAGAATTGGGGTGACTGTTCTGTGAAAGGCACTATATGAAGAAATGACCCCTTGATGGTGGGGGGCTGTTTGTACTTGGGGGCCATGGGCGTCTGACCCTCCCCGGTCTGGGTCAGGGAAGATCTGAGCACACAAAGCTCTGGTGTCCCTCACATGATCCCCCCCAGTTGGCGGGTGCCTGGCCTGGCAAGGTGCCATCACTGGGCCGATATAAGAAAACCAAAACAGGAAGCCAGTCCCCGAAGGGACACCTGGAAACACCCTACGCTAACAAGCACAGAAAGCGTAAACCGAGGAATCATCCAATCGGCTTTGGGAAGGAAGGGTTCTGCACCCGCTTACCGTTCTCCATGTTCTCGTGCTCCGTGTCCGTCAGCGTCAGGTTGGAGTTGGCCCGGCTGGACAGGCAGGAGCTCCGGCCCGATTTGGAGGCCCGCCCCCCCCAGAGGCGCGCAGCGTGCTCGGGCGACACCATGCCATCCGTCTCCGCATCAAGGTCGGACCCGGCGCCCAGCACATAGCTGCGGTGAGACAGGCCCGGCTCTGTCCGGTAGGCCATGACGCGCGGGGGCAAGGCGTCCGCAAAGCCCAGGTCCCGCAGGGAGAAGTCTGCCCCTAGGAGCGCAGAAAGGGGATACATCTGGTTACCGTGTTCCCAGCCCACGCCGGTCGGCACGCAATGATTATATAGCAGCGCCCTTTAATTAAACAACCTCTCGCAGCTGCCCAGCATTGTGCGGTATCTTACTCTCTAGCGCCCCCTGTCTTTGGCAGCAGTTTTTACACATAACCATACCTTGGCTCCCAAACAAACTGTAGGCCTAGTGATTCTGGGGCCCATCTGGGGGTATGCTGCCCCCTCCCTAACGGAGCAGGTCTGTGCACATGGTGCAGGTGTGAGGGATGCGATCCCTCTGAGCTGTGTGATGGTGTGGGGGATGCGAGTATGGTGAAAAGGCCCCCTACCTCCTGCCCAGCCTGACAGCCCATCATTCCTGGCGAATGCTCCAGGTAACCATGGGAAACAGCCAGAGGGAGGGATGAGCCAGAGAGCACTCAGTGAGGAGCCGGCACATGTTTCACAACCCGCTGGAACTCCATCTTCCCGTGTGGTCCATACCGTACCGAGACTGAGCGAGCCTGGGATGGCCCCGCGCTAATTCTCATCACACGGTGGTCCGACCAAGCCGCCCCGCCTGCGCTGACGGCGCGCGGAATCGCGGACGGCGCGTGACCAGCATGGTCGCGTTTACAGAGATCCTTCTCCATGGAGGTACGTCGGTCCGGAAGGGAGTTTCGCGGCCGGCTATGGGGCAGGGTGCGTGTGACGCCTCAGCGAATGAGGAGGATGAAGGCGGTGAGACGGCGCCCCAGGTATCCAGCTTAGCACACGCTCAGATTTTCCGGTCTCACTCTGTGTTCTGAATTTTTCAATTACCAGCATGTTTTCTATGGTATGTACAGATAGCACATCAATTTGGCTTGAGCTCCTTCCTCAAAGGTATGATTTTCCAGGAATTCATGAATATCCTCAATGGCCCGGTCTGCATTAATGGCACCGGTCTCTGGCCCCACCCCCACCTTTCCTGTCCACGCCGGTGCAATGCATCTCGGTGCCGACGGACGTCACACTTCCCCCCCACAAGGCCTCACTGACCCCCCGTGGATTTATAAAGCTCGGTTTCAGCCACATTAAATGTCTACAGAGGATTTAACTCCCCCCAAAACACTGCGTCCCTCTTATTTACTGCTAATTAAATTCTGCGGCTTAAAGGACCGTCTTGCGAACTGCAGGGCCTTTAGTGCCACTTTTCCGGAAAGTTCCATGTTTGTTTTCTCGTGGGCTGGACAGCGTGATCTACAGGCAGTGGGGGCGGTAATGGCAGCCATCACGCTGGGGGAGTCAGAATCGGACCTGTGTCTGATGGACGTTAATGATTCCGCTCCCTCCTCCACGCTTGTTAAAGGTCATAACACTGAAAACCACAGTGATGGTGATAATAACCCACAATGACATTTGCTCATGGGGTCCCGGCACTGTTCCGTTTAAACGAGCAGGCGGGCGGCGGGCCTCACCCTGCCTCCCGAATTCGTCTGCTTCCCGGTGCACCAGGTCCTTGACGAGGGCCCCGTAGGCCAGTCTGGCATCCTGGTCGAAGGCCTTCAGCGTCTCGCTAGAGCTGTAGGACTTGGGCTGCGGCCTGCAGCTCTCGCCATCGACCATGGGGGCGCCGTAGCGACGATCTGGGTCCCGGCGTGCTGTCAGGGAGCGGGAGAGTTTGTGCTCGTTTGGGTCCATCGTTTCCTCGTCACACACTTCAGCGTCCAAGGTTGGCGAATCAGTCCCAGCAAGTCTACAAGAGAGGGAATCAAGACAGCCAGTTAGAGTCTAGGTAAAAGGGAGTCACAGTGGGCAGAGTCTGGAAGAGAGGGAGTCACAGCAGCCAGTCAGAGTCAGAAAATCTGAAGGCATTCCCAAAAGAAATAAGTTGAGAGAGATAAACACAGCAGTCTGTCAGAACCCAGCCTCCTCAGGGCTAGACGACACATGCCTCTTTGCTGTTTGTTCATCAACCTACAAATGTTTAATGGGAGGGCCCATGCCACATTAACGGTGTATTTGGACCGAAACATGGCAAAGCTGAGCCAGCCTGTAACCTTCAGAGATATCCGTGCTCAGCCTATGCTGTTATTCATGCTGACAGAATCCTTCCCCCTGCACGCAGACATGTACGCAGTGCAGCCACTAATTCCACAGAGGAATTCAGCTCACGCTATCCACTTCATACACTTATTTATGAACATTCCTCTGTGTCACGTGACTGACAGGAAGCCAGCAGTCCTACGCAGATGCATCTCAAGTCAACATCACACCTCAAAATAAGCCGGAAAGCGTGAGAGAAGATGGCCAGGCAGAAGCCAGGCGGCACCCAGACGGGGAGAGTCTGGAACTAAGCCCTCATGAATAAAAATAACCGTTTTGAAAGGGCAGGGGGGGGGGTTCGATCAAAGAAGATCAAGACTGGGAATCCAAAAGAGAACCACTGTCCTTCACTGGCTCTCCGTTCAGACGAGACCTTCCAGAGAGCTTAGGAGCTCTCCCGCTGCAGCAGAAGCACTGGCGAGGCAGCTCTGTGTCACGGGCGATTTACACTTGGCCGCGTTTTCTATAATGAAATGTACAGAGAGATAAAACGACGGACAAGCAGGGAAGACGAGGAATTTCCTGTAACGCAGACAGAAAGTCTGCGTCACGAGTGGACGAGACGCATATGTGTCGAGACGGACTGCAAATCCATCACAAGCTGCCCCGTTTGCCTCTGGATGAGCAAGCAGGTGGAATCTGTTATAATATTACACTCGGTCCACTCTGAATGTGATTTTCAAACCAAACTTTCTCCTCCTTCTTAATTCCCCTGTCAAAGAGGCAGATATTCGGCAGAAAGAAGCTGGGAAATGCGAGAATCAATGAGGATTAATCCCACGGCCTGCAGGATAAGGCCAGAACATCACCACACAAGTTCCTCTTACCAGACAAGGAACAACACTAGGCTGTGGTCCCACCCCCAATTAAATCGACTAATCACGGATTAGCATGATGCCAAACGCCCATTTATGGCAGCTGGGGTCAGGATTCCTCACAAAGCTGGAGAACATGACACAAACAGCGACTATACGTAGTCTTACTTAATGTGGTGAAACATATTTAGTTACATTTGTGGTGTAGCTTTTTAAAAAAAAATAATAAAGAAGAAATGTTTCGATTATTCACGCATCGGTTAGCCACGTTTTAATCATTTCAAGATTCACCACCGGCTGATATCCTGAAATAACTTTTGCATTAAAACTTCAGCCAGGTGCCCGTGGTATGAATCATTACTATAACGCGAAGCTAAATTAACCTGTTCAGCTTTAAGCGTTCTGAAAACGCCCCATTTATCACACCAAGGTCTCCGGCAGAAGTCGCAGCATGTGACCCTCTCGCCGTGTCCGTGTCTGAAACCCCGATAACGGCCAGCGATTAGCACTGTCCTCACCGGCTCCGGCCACACTGAGGGTGTGCAGAAGCAGTGGTCTCGTATGCAGCCACAACTCATTTATTTCTCCATCGAGCGTCGCATGCCTAAATGAGAAATACAGCTAGTTCTCAAAGTCTAATCACACCTGGCGAAGGCCGGATAAAAGCGCTCATTTCCAGTTCAATCTCCAGCTTATTGTAATGACAATCAACCCCCCCTCCCAACTCCCCACTGCACTAATGACTTTAAATGCATGTGTAACTGGATACTAATGACTTCCTCTCCTGCGTTACCTCTGAGCAGGAGATACTCGCTGCCAGCTGGCCCACGGTTTGGAGACCCCCAGGCAGGGGTGTGGGGGCGCCCTCTTCGGCAAGGTTCTCAAACACGGAGAGCCTTTCTCCAGACTCGAGTGTTACCGGGGGACGTAGTTCACACCTCAGGTTTGGGAGAAGCTTGTCGAGAAGCAATTCAGAGGCCCGGGGATGGAGCGGGCCACGGATCGGCCCGGAGCGGAGTGGACCTCCCAGGCCGGAACTCCAAGCTTTTCATTCAGACAAAACAGGAGGGGGGAAAAGAAATCTGAAGGCATTCCCAAAAAAAAACAGGCTTTCAATCTCCTTTCAGCAGAACCGGAGCTACCAGGAGTGAACGACAGATGGCAGGACATTCTGGGTAGCAGAGACGGACTGGCCCTCATTGTGATATCCAGCCTGAATGAAGCCTAGAAGGAAATTTCCAGAATGAAGGGGCGCTTAGCTACCGTCCTGTCGTCTCCGTCCTCAGATTAATTTGTTTTATAATACTGTATAATTCGCCAGGCCGCTGAAAAGTATATCTGGCCCTTTGTATAGAAACAAGGTCTTCATTATCGCCGGAGCCTTTGTTGGCTTTGGGGTCATCCTTTGTCGGTGGTGACGGCTGAAAAGATGCTAGTGATTAATGACTCGCGGCCCCTGAAGAGGGGAACGCTCGCTGTCGTCAAAGGGCGCTTTTCTCCTGGAATGAATCAGGGCCAGCCGCTTGCAGGCTGCCCTGCCCTACCTCTCGCCCGGGACCCCTTGCCGGTCTGACCGGAGAGCCCTCCAAGATTTACCCGCATTGTTTTTCATAAAAAAACGCAGTTGAGCAAGAGATGCTGCAAACAGCCCTAATTGACAAGCCTGCCATGAGTTGCACTCCAGAGGCCATGGGAATAGGAGGGGACTGCAGCGAAGCGGACGGCAGGCGCACACACACTGAGGAGCAGCGCGCGGGTAACCGCGCGCGAGGAGCCCCAGGGCGCGAAAAGTCAAAGTGCTTCGGGTTCACGCTGTCTGACAAGGTTTTCTTCTTTCCGGGGTCTGAAATAACGAAGCGGCTCAGAAAACGGGAAGCAGAGCTATTCCTGAAGATTCACGGGATGGTTAGGCGCCAGGAGCCTGGAGTGAGGTGACGCTAAGTGCAGGGAGGGTGTGACACGCCCGTGGCTCGGAGCCCTTCGCCCAGTCACAAACGCCAGCTCCCCCTTATTAAAAGTGCAGGATATGTAAACAGACATCATGGGTCGCAGGGAGAGACGCGCTGCATCCGCATTGATCATTTCCGCACCGGCTCTCCTGTACAAATCGAACATGTGATGTAAGTAATATGCTGTCAGCAGGCAGTAAAAAATAACCAGGACTATTGACTCAGAAAGAATACACTGATAAATTAATTACCTGTTTCAGTTTGGGATTTGCAGTAAGTTTAGCCAAAGACTTATTACTGGGATAAATGTCAAAGACCGGAGCAAAGAGAGCTCACACCACAGAGCTCACACCACAGAGCTCACACCACACAGCTCACACCACACAGCTCACACCACAGAGCTCACACCACACAGCTCACACCACACAGCTCACACCACAGAGCTCACATCACACAGCTCACACCACAGAGCTTACCCCACACAGCTCACACTACAGAGCTCACACCACAGAGCTCACCCCACAGAGCTCACACCATAGTGCTCACCCTACAGAGCTCACATCACAGAGCTCACACCACAGAGCTCACACCACACAGCTCACACCACAGAGCTCACACCACAGAGCTCACACCACAGAGCTCACACCACAGAGCTCACCCCACAGAGCTCACATCACAGAGCGCACCCCACAGAGCTCACACCACACAGCTCACACCATAGAGCTCACCCCACAGAGCTCATCCCACAGAGCTCACCCCACACAGCTCACACCACACAGCTCACACCACAGAGCTCACCCCACAGAGCTCACCCCACAGAGCTCACACCACAGAGCTCACACCACAGAGCTCACCCCACAGAGCTCACACCATAGTGCTCACCCTACAGAGCTCACATCACAGAGCTCACACCACAGAGCTCACACCACACAGCTCACACCACAGAGCTCACACCACAGAGCTCACACCACAGAGCTCACACCACAGAGCTCACCCCACAGAGCTCACATCACAGAGCGCACCCCACAGAGCTCACACCACACAGCTCACACCATAGAGCTCACCCCACAGAGCTCATCCCACAGAGCTCACCCCACACAGCTCACACCACACAGCTCACACCACACAGCTCACAGCGCTCGGGTACCTGCGGGGGCCATGACTCGCTTGGTGCAGACAGGGGGGCTCAGTGCTCATTAGGGGAATGGAAGCAGTTCTCTGCATCTCGGCCCATTTGTGAAGTACTGGGTCCCCAGAGTTGGCTGAAAGGAGCCGTGTATATGCAAATTGCTTTGGCCCAGTTCAGTGCAAATCAGTGAACTGCACTCAGCGCCACCGTGTGGCCGCTAGAGGAAGGCGCCCTCTCGTCGTGGCTCGTGTCGGCTTCCTCCGGTCATGCCCTCGTACATTTGCCCTTTGCCTGGGGTGCTCATCCTCCACACGCACGCTCTCACCGCAGTGCCAACACCCCGGGCCGTGCGCCGGATATGCAGAGATTGGTTTTATGTAAGTGATCCAAGGCGCAGGGGACAGATGGCTCCCCGTGCATCGCGCTGCAGCAGTGGCACCGGTGTTAACTCACCAATTAGCAAAAGATTTAACAGAGTGACTGACGTGGACAGCTCTGAAGGTAGGGGGGACCGGAGAGGGATGAAGCGAGCCCCCAGACACACGAAACCCCAAGGAGGCTGGAGTCATTCTGGCGGTAAAACAACCGGCACCAGCTGACAGCAGAACTGACAGACAACCTGTACACTCAGCGGAAAACATTCTCGCTGGACACGGACTGGAAATAAACAAGCAACTCGGTGATACTCTGAAGGGAGCCATCATGCTGAGCAGTCTGGCACTGAGTGGATCCCGGGAACATGGGATCTGGTCATGTTCCACGTGTGATCATTCTCCAGGCTCTGACAGGAACAGGAGAAGAGCACAAAATGCCTCTCCAGGCGCATGCTGGAGGAAACCCACTAGAGCATAAGACATTCCCCTAAAAATTCTGTCCACAGCTCCAGCTAGGATCTGCTAAGCGAGCGGAATGCTGTGTCACTGGCCTGGATGAGGATCCCCGGGAAAGCGGCTGCCTCGCATACATTTAGGGACAGTTTGTCTACTGGCTAGGAGTGCGTGACACGAAACTGATTTCGGGGCGAGGGGGGTGGCCCCAACCTGCCGGGCACTATAGAAGGGGGTCGCGGCCCCCGTTGTCACGCGTTTCCACCTGGAAAAACGTGCCACTGGATCGGAAAGGTCCAGGGCATCGCTGCAAGCGACCAGGCCATGCGGCGAGCATCCCGGCCATGCGGCAAGCGTCCAGGCCTTCGCGGCGAACGACCAGGCCATGCGGCGAGTGACCAGGCCATGCGGCAAGCGTCCAGGCCTTCGCAGCGAACGACCAGGCCATGCGGCGAGTGACCAGGCCATGCAGCGGGGGACCAGGCCATGCAGCGAGCATCCCGGCCATGCGGCAAGCGTCCAGGCCTTCGCAGCGAACGACCAGGCCATGCGGCGAATGACAAGGCCATGCGGCGAACTCTCTTCTGCTCTCTGCTCCATTGGTTTCCCTTTCATTCCGCGCCTGTTTGCGGCCTCCTCAAAGGCTCCTTCCCACAGCCGACGGCGCCTTTTCCGGGAGGAAGCAGCCTCAGGAAACGGGGAGGGACGCACTTCACAAATTAAAGGTGAATGAGTTTTTTCATCAGAACAAAGGACCGGCA
>JAODKL010000037.1:5703694-5734803 GCA_026780765.1 Petrocephalus schoutedeni
GGGGGGGCGGTCCTCCCGGGCACACCTCGCTGGAGCTGCCCGGCACCGCCCCATCAGACACGCCCCCCTGCCCCCTCCCAGAGAGCCACAAAGGATCTGAGACACCCGGACATAAAGGGATCCCAACTGGCCGGAATGGTGTCCGCACAGACCTTTGAGGGCCACTGAAAGTCGCTCTCCCCCACCAGCCCCCCAGGACGGACCGCGAGGCCCGAAGAAAGGTGCTTTCTCTGAAGGGGGGACCCAGAATGGCTGCAGTCTGAATGGCCTGTCTGCCCAGCCTATGAACTGGGGAGGGGGGGTGAACATCTGGCCCTTCCGGGGTTATAAAGGACACGCAGGAACGCGCATTAAAGGCGGCTCTGAGAAGCAGCGCTGTGGATGAAGGTTACAGCGGAAAACGCCCCGACAGGCATCCTCCACCGTGACAAACGAAGGCGCACTGGGACGCCTCTTCTTGCATATCCCATCATGCCCTCCTTTGAGACAGACAAACGCACGCAGGCCCAGCAGCCCCCCAGATCATAAACACAGAGGCCTAACCGCCTTAGCCACACCCTGCCCCAATATTACTATCATACTATTATATTATTTATGGTTAAATTGCTCTAAGCTGTCGAGATGGTCCCGCCCGCAGCCCCACCCACCCCGAACAGGCCGTGCTGCCGCCGTCTCTTGGCCTCATTATCCCGCCGCCAAAGCCACGCGCGATTTACACGGCGGCCTCTGATCAAACCGGCCCTAATACCGGTTAAGGAGTAATCAAGCGGCAGTAATCCCAGCACCGGAGGCGGAGCGGCCCGGAACAGCGTCACTCACCTCCGACACCCTGCTCTGCTGGGTGGGATTATCCTCCCCCCCAAACCGGGGGCCCCCCTGGGACAGACGTGCAGCTATTGCCTGCCAACAAATGGCCCACATCTGCAAAGCTACTGGAAAATACCAGTTACATCTGCACACTGTTTACATTTGCGTTACTGCCACTTAAAGCACGGACAGTACTTCCATGCAATAATTTCCCAGTGTAAATAGTGTGCCTGTTCATCATTTGTCTAATGATGTTAATGTTTGTTACTTTTATGTCAGGCAGTAAATACACGTAGGAGTCTGTCTCTGCCACTGTCTCCCCATCCCTTAAATTATTGATAATTGTACAGCAGTGTTTCCCAGTCCAGTCCTCAGGGACCTGCACAGAGTCCACATTTTTGCTCCCTCCCAGCTCCAAGTAGCAAAAATGTGGACTGTCTGACAGGGAGCTGAGAGGTTGCAAAAACGTGGACTGTCTGTGGGCCCCTGAGGACCAGATTGGGAAGAATTGCTGTACAGGAATTGCTTGCACTATACAAATAATCCCGTAATTGTCCTTAGCACTGCAGTGTCTGTCCTGTCATTACTGTTGCGCCCAGACTTCAGCAGGATCGACATTTGGTTTTACCGTGTTACTTGCCTGAGATGACAAGCTTACTCGACTCGACCTGACTCTTTCAATTCAGACCCATGTCCGTTTGAAGGGCACACTAGACCGGTCAGATCCCGATGGAGTCCACCATGGACCATGTGCCCCCGACGTCTCCGCCTGCCGATTCCCCTGCCCCGGGCCTGTTTGTTCGTTGGCCCTGTGGCGTCATGTGTTTTTAACGAGCGGCGTGTGCCGTGTGTGCAATCATTCTCAGCCAGTTTCATCAGGGCACTTCCCCACACTAATGAAGACCCCACAGAGTAGGCAAGACTCTTGTAAATCAAGCAAGGACGTCGCCCGGCGCCGTCCGCGTCCAGCCACCTGCTGCCCTCGTTAGCCCGCGGTTTGTTTAGCTGCACGGACGTGGCAGCGTAACCCCAGTAACCGCGCTACACCATCCTTGAAGACGTCCCATTTTTGATGCCAAGTTCTGACACTCCGGCAAGATTAGTTAAAAGCGACACTTCTCTGTGGTGACAAAGGCCTCACACTCCAGTGCATAGTAAAAAGATTCTGCTCATGAATGCAGCAAATCAAAGCCGGCCTATATAAAAAAAAATGACAAAAACAGATCCTGAGCTGAAGAACAATCTGAAATAAACTAACAGCATTCAGATACTGTAGGATCAAAAATCTGGAGACCGAGAGCTCTGGTGTAAACAGCTGCTTCATGAGATTAAACAGAATAAATAACGAAATTCTCCTGATGTCCAAAATAAAAACACAGCTATCCAAAGTTCTTTTTTGTAGCCAGATGATGATGTTTCGTAGCTCCTGCCTAATCAGGCAGAGTACAGTATGCACAGTCGAGGGCAAAACGGTCTCATTTAAGGAGATGGCCTGGATGATCATAACCGGAAAAATCTGAACTCTGCTAATTATTTCGCCAAGCGGAAATTTCACAAAAGGCAGAAACTAATTATTTTATTCCAAAATAAAAAGGAATAGAGTTTGAAAGGATATGATTTAAATACTCCAAACCAAGAGTCTAGACTTTTAGCAAATGGCATCAAATCCTGTTTGGGGCAAACTTAGCCAGTAATGGACGAAGTGGTCGCACCCCTGCGGGACTGTGAAGCCAAGAATCCTTCTGGGGTAAGCTGGGCCATCACAGCAGCGGTTCAAACATGGAGAGCGGGCAGCCCGCCACTCCAGCACGACTCTCCCCGCACCGGCAGCATGAGCAGGATTCTCATTAGCCATGACATTAACGAGGACAGAGACTGAGCTCGGTCCGAGGTCGAGGATATCCCTGGAAGGAGGACAGGCTCTGATGATCTCTGATTGTTATCGCTTTCCTTCAGGAGCCCGTGACCGCCCCGCCATCACAGGTGGCCTTGGCAGGACTGACGAATCACAAGACGAGCCAGGCCTGCAGAACTGGTGCCTCTAAACATCAAAATGTCCTGCCAGAAATGCTGGCAGGTAGCAGACCACACTAAAAGTGCATTTAAAAAAATCACAATATACCAGATCTGTCACTCATTTATTACAATTTGCTGGTTAGTTATTCTTCATCTCAATATCACACATTTCTGCTTGGGAATTGCTTCATACTCCCTGCGGGTTTATTACTACCCTAGTCAGACGATGCAAAAAGATGTGTGTGCAGACAGTAATAGGTTAAAAAAACATCACATAACCAACCTAAGAATCCACAGTGTCTGGACAGCCTCTCTGCCAGAGAGCACATACTTGCCCGGAACAAGCCCACAAAACAGACAAGCCCATCTGCCTATAGCACTGAACCACCAACCTGTGGACTGAAACGGCAAACTTACTGTGGGCCCCAACATGACAAAGACTCACATCAATATAATAGGCCTTTGAGAGGCAGGAGGTCTAGGGGCCGTGTGGCGCGCGGGGGGGGGGCTAAGAACAGCCAAACAGAAATGTCCTCCCTACCAGGAACTCATGGCAGAGCCACCCCCGCAAGTCCCCAGGCTTCCGCAGCATAATCATCGGCCCGAGGCTGAAGACGGAGATCAAACTGCTTCCTGGACGACTCACTGGCCACCCGCATTCCTCCACCTATAATTCGTATTTTTAAAGGATTCCCACAAACGCCCCCATTATAATCTCAAGAAATGTATGTCTATTTTTCGACCCACTGTGCCTTGGTCAGCACAGATACAGATGTACGACCAGAGTGTCCCTCGACTCGAGGGAAGACGTCACTCACACAAATGAACACAGACGGGCTCCCAGGTTGCCTTTCAGGCGATCCGAAATCAATCAGGAAAGTGGGCCTTGGTGGCCAGGTAGAGGAACCCTCCAGGCCCGCAGGGCTTCTAAATGAGCCTGTTGGCCCTTTCTCTCCCCTCCAGAGTGACGGCACAGCGGGGGAGACTCCTCCCAGCACCCAGGTCAGCTCACTGCATCTTTTATACATGAATCTAATTTCCCCAGTAAATGAGGATTGATCACCACCGGCCGGAACCACAAGCGCCTTCCAGGATCTAATCGGACTGACAGCGGTTGGAGGGGCACCTCCATAAATATATATTTAAAGGTATGTGTGCTGGCAAGCTGTAATAGAGAGGTGATGCTCTCCGCCTCCACAGGCTGCACGGAGAGAGACTGACACAGGCTGCGCAGAAAGAGGCTGACACAGGCTGTGCGGAAAGAGGCTGACACAGGCTGTGCGGAAAGAGGCGGATACAGGCTGTGTGGAAAGAGGCTGAAACAGGCTGCGAGGAAAGAGGCTGACACAGGCTGCACAGACAGAGAGTGACACAGGCTGCACAGACAGAGAGTGACACAGGCTGCACAGACAGAGAGTGACACAGGCATGCACTCAGACATAAAGCATTTGATTTGGCCCTCCTGTTTTTTTTTTTGTTTTTTTACATCACGCTTGCATCAGCGGCCATGATCCGTGTTTACAGGGCTGTGGCGTCAGCACACACCCAGCGATTCCACACAGCGCCACATGGGAAGGTGCCCCCCCCCTCTCCGGAGACTGAATCTTTTCAGACGCTCCCTGATCCAGCCATTAAAGCGGCCAGACGTGAGACAGTGCCTGCACTCTCTTACCGCTGAGCGTGACAGAATCAAACAGCCACACGCAAGGGAGTGGGGAGAAAGCGTGCCGCTTAAAGTAAAGGGAAAAGGCCTCGCATCTGTCAGTCTGAGTCCTGTGCCGGAAAACACTACAGCAGGGGCTCAGATGTATAATCAAAGTGGCATGGTGGGGTGTGTGTGCAGGTGCCAGAACAGAGGGTGACCCATGCTGGACAGCAGGGGCCTGTCCTACTGAATATATCTGAAAGCAGCACCTGACTGTCAGCTGAAATAGCAGTGCAGTGCCTCGCTATGCAAATAATAATGTCCATAAAGCACTGGGAGCGAAGGTCAAGCAAGCAGCATTGTCTTAGGCAGCTCTGGGGATTCGGGAGGCCTCCTCGGCCTCTCGCTCAATACGGACAGGAAGCAGCTTCGCAGATGTGTGGGGTTTCCACAGAGGCCTGTCCCGGCGATGAACTGGGGGTCAGGCAGCAGGCACGAGGGCAGCAAGGACACGGTAGCGGGACCGGCTGGCAGCTAACATCCCAGGAGGGAGCAAACCAGGAGCCTGAGAACAGGGTGCTTAACCTAAATTGCTCCCCTAAAAATACAGAGCAGTTTAAACGGATAAAAATTGTAGGTCACTCTGGATAATAGTCTCAACCAGGCTAATAAATGTGCATGAGGGTCCCTCAGAGGAGGTGCGAGGGCATCCTCACAGACCCTGAACTACCAAAGGGCCAGTCAGTGCTTCCTTCATGCTGTTTGACCACCTCCATTTAGTGACCCAGCCTAACCTTCCCAGCAAATGGCAGTCTTCCTTTCATCTGAGCTCACCCAATCTGCAAATGGCAGTCTTCCTTTCATCCGAGCTCACCCAATCGCCAAATGGCAGTCTTCCTTTCATCCGAGCTCACCCAATGGGCAAAAGGCACGCATGCTTACTTTCTTATGCTAAGCAAACAAAGTAACCCAAGTGGCAATTGTGAAAATGCAAACCATTATGGGAAAACAATACATCAGTTACACAAAAATATCAGCAGTCACTGAAGCCCCTTAATCACCCTTCAATTAGCACAACCCTTGGCTGTTAAAACACATTTCTGTCACTTCCCAAAAATCATCCAATCTAATCCCTGACGCCTAAGTATTTTTCACACTGTTTAAAACACCTGGAAAATGAATCATGTCTAAAAATACCCTGGAACAAAAAGTAACAATTATCCTGGGCAAGAAAAGATCATCTGAAAACTAGGGAAAGTGAAAAACAACTGAAGCAGTGTGGAGGTCGGTGCATCATGGCTAGGATGCAGATCGTCCACATGACCTCGGACGTGGTGATCCATGCATCACGTAACTCACATCTCACAAAATCTCAGCGTGACCCATCACATAAATGTGGATAGGTTAAGCGAGTCCTCCTTCAGTCATTCATGATTGTGAAGCCTTTCGTTTTCACTTCCAGAACACTGCAGGGCACTAGTGATGGCGGCATGCTGAGACAGCGATGGCCGCGGTAGTCACCGCTCGCACGATGCCGACGTCGATAGCATCCTTTCGGTAAGTGTGAAGCTGTTGGGTGCACAGTGCCCCGTGCTGCTCGACATGCAGTGAACCTTCAGCGAGATTCCAAGGTGCAGCCTTTCTGCACCGGTCAGCAAGAAACGGGGAGCGGGGCTGCTGTAGCTCAAGCTGCCTGTGGTCAACGGAGTCGATGCAAGATTGACGGGCGATCGATGAGGCATCGGCGGGCTACCGTGCCTTAGCGGTCCGCGTCAGCGTGACCTCGCCGTCGTGTAAGGGCCTAGCAGAGCAGCTATCAAGCAAAAAAGTATGAGAAAAAAATACCTATTATTTATGATGCTAGCATCATATGCTAATTGCTCATAGAGGCACACATGAAAAATGTCTGGAAAAAAAAAACAAAAACACTGAGTGTTTCTCAAAACCAGAACGAAAAGATTGTACTTGTGGTCTTGGCATGACCGGTCTTGCCAACTTGCCTCTAAGGAATGAACTTGGGGCACCATGAATCATGGGATCAGTCTCCTTTGGTGAGGATGCAACTGATTCTTGGTATCGGGGACAGGGCAAGAACGACCTCCAGGGTTTTTTTACTGTCCTCCGTACTCCTGCTCTTGAGTATTGGAACACGAGTACAGCCAAGTGCGCATATTGAGAAACACCCACTGATTCCACAATAAGTTTCCCGAAGACCTGCATTTGTAGGGTGGCTCCGACAGCAGCCGGAAGCGGGACTAACATCCCTGAGCAAACAGCGCATAAGCGAGCGGAGGCAGAGCTAAGGCGGCGCAGAGCGGATCCAGATGGCAGCCTGTTATATCACTGCGGCCTCTTAATGCAGCGAAACACGGCACAGGTAACCCGAGTGTCCCAAGGGGTGTGGGGGGCGGGTGGTGTGTGTGTACAAGGGTCTGCCACCTGATCCTCACCGCACCGGCCCAGCCATGGGAAGGGCCGGGGAGGGCACCATTACCGAGGGGGCGGAGCTAAATGCTCTCGCCGTGTTTAGCATGCAGTGAACACCGAAAAGGGATCTGGTGGGGGGGCTCCCATTCCCGTTCATTAACAGCCTTGAACAGCCTTCCCGTTCATTAACGTCGAGTCCCCAGCCTGCCTCGCCTCACATCACTGCATTTCTCACAGCGGCATATATCGCAAATTCCAGAAATGCGACAATCACATTCAAGAAGAGATTAAGACAAATCTTCAGGGACCAGGCCGCACTTTTATAAATCCGTCATAAATTACCTGCACATTGGGACAATATGTCGGGGGGATAAAGCTGCTTCATCCATCTTCTGTAACCACTAGGGTCATGGGGGGTCCAGAGCCTACAGGAACAAGGCAGGGAACAGCCCAGGATGGGGTACCAACATGGGCACACTCCCTGGCAATTTGGTAACTCCAATCAACCACAGCATGTCTCTGGACTGTGGGGGGAGCAAACCCGAGTACTCAGAGGAAACCCCATGGCGACACGGAGAGAACATGCAAACAGACACACATAGCAGCCATTTTAACGCTAGTCCCAGAGGTGTGAGGCAACAGTACTACCCACTGCACCAGCCCAAAGCTGTTTTATTTAATCATTATTTGACTGACTGGTTACCTGTTTGTCCAAAGCACTGTGGCAGCATCTGGAGGTGGCAGCAACTCTAAGGCTGTTTGATGGGTGAGGAAAGGCCCAGTACAGATCTGTTTAGCATAATCAGCACTGTTCTAATACAAAGGGAAGTTCAACCATTAATTACCACTTCACCCGTTTGTTTGGTCTCCAGCAGCAAGCCTGTATTTGGTCTGTAATGTTAATTGTACCCCTTCTTGATTTTCTGAAACACTATTTATGGTTTCTCCGCCTAATCTGGAGGAGGCTCAGATGTAGTCTGTGGAGCTGCTGATCCCAGTCCAGCCCACCAACATCGGGGAGGCTCTGTATTCTGCGGTTGGACAGTGTCAGTCCCTCAGGGACAAATAAAGTTTTTTGAATTTGAATTAGCATTAGCCTCCATTTAGCTACTTTTAGCTGATGCTGCTGTTTTATTTAATTGTTTTTTACGACTGGCAGCCTGTTTCAACTTGAGGCCTGCACTGCAAACCACAGCTCCCAGGGATCGAAAAGTGAGTGCCATCTGCCAATTCACCCCCCCCCCCACAACATCCAAACTATCACGGTCATCACACTTGTCATCAAAGTGCAAACGTGGGATTAGCGTGGGCTTATTATGACATAAACATAGCCTTGGTGACTGTGATTGACTGAGAGGTGATGTTGGAGCAGGATAGCCCACAGGATGCCTGTGGGAGGGCAGAGAGGTTACGGCACAGCAGAGGAGCCCCCCCCCCACTAATCCACAAGCCCAGGGGGGTGGGGGGGCGGTCAAAGGTCAAAGGTTATGGTTAGACCCCTTAAGGTCGAACAACACCAAGGACAAAGGGGCCCAGACCTCAGGTTACAATCCGGACAATCCGGAGCAGAAAACAAATGTTTGAAGATGTTAGATGTACAAGGTAAACAGGAAAAACATGACCCTCCCACAAAAACAAGCTAGAGCCAGAGCACGGGTGATTAAAGGCCAGCACAGAGCACACCGGAACATTCTAGCTCCCAGCTTCATACGGTGTCATGGCCGTTCAGCAGAGCTCGTGCGACTCGAGGAATCAATGCTACTATGTCAACATGGGCAGCGCCACCTACCTCTAACAGCGGGAACAGCGGGCACACCCTGAGGAGATCTCTGAGTGAAGTCTGCTGACACAGGATGACTACATCTTCTCAACTTACTGAAGCCACATTCTCCTTGCTACAAACAGTAGTACAGCATACGATCAGTCTGACCATTAATACATCTCTTTGTTTCTTAAAAATATTTTGATAGCTAAAGCTCATGAAGCATGCTACCCAGACCGCGCAGATTGAGTGCTAACCTCCGCGATGTGGAAGCAGTGCAGGCCAGGCGGGAGTATTTCTAAATCGGTCCTTCTGTTATTTTAGCCCGAGGTAAGCGGCGCTAAACACAAGTTGAATCGCGGGACATCTTTGGTAATTAACACAAGGCCGTCCGCTCAGTCACGTTCCCGCAAGGCGCATCACAGCAGTCAGCCTCGTCCTTTTGCAGGAAGACACAGAAGGTCCGCTGCCATGCCGAATGCAGAGCTCCGCGTACCTGGAATACCTACATTCTGACTTAGACGCTCCTGTCACGTACGCGCATTTCAGAACTTCAGCTAGACAGGAAGCGCACTGCCTGATTCCGGCGAATTTCAATGCGCTGTCTGGGGGGGTTTGGGGCAGCCTGATAAGGCCTCGGCATATGAAAGCTCACCGGAGCGGAAAGCGTGCTGCTTTATGCACATGCGGAGTTTCAATGACTAATTAATTAGAGGAAGACGCATAATTAAACGGAGACAACATCGCACGGCGAGCAATGGGTACAAAAGAGCGGACTCACTCCCTCTCTCTACTGTCCCCCCCAGGTGTCAATCACGCGGTCACGTCACGGAGTGTCACGTGGCAGGTCCCTCAGCGCCCACCGGAGAGCAGCCTGCATATCCCAGCATCCTTTGGGAGGAGCCAGCTCAGTGTCACAATCGCAGTCTGCGAGGCAGCGTGCCGCCGTGTCACGCACTCTGGCTACACGGTGAACCACATGCAGTTTTCAGCATAGCCCCCGTGCGAAATGTCCGCCCGACACGGCTCGCCGCGCACGTCTGGGGGAGACGCTCAGAGGGCCAGCATGCCTCTGACTCAGCGAGCTGATGGCAGACTAGCGGAGGGGGGAACATGAGCGATGGGGGCTTGTGCTGGCTTCTCTAAAATGGTGCCTGCTTCACCCTCAGTGCTCAAGGATCATAAAAACGCAGTTAAACTCTCTGTGGCGTTTCTCAGTACTGGAAACCAGTGGCGATTCTAGGACTTTTTAGGGTGGAGGGGCTAAAGTTCATACAGAGAGGCCGACTATATCATTGACAAATGGTACGAATGACAGGGGAAGGGGCACTCTGACCTAAGGTGCTTTTCCACAGCACCAGGTACTATTTTTGGTACTTCAAGGAAGTACCAAAAGTACGGCACTTCAAGGTGTTGATTTTCCACTGGAGTAAAAACTGGTACCGGTGCTGAATGACAGCACAACTTAAGGTGGAGTATTTTGTAGGCTACTGAATTTGAAAAATGGCTGTATATTATAGGGCTGGACGAGGTGCGATATTAGTACCAACATCGCATGCTACTGTATGCACATGCATTTCTTGCAGCGCTAGTCAGATAGATTAAGATCAGGCTCCTTCTTACTTTCAGTTTTGTACGGACATTAAAGCACCAGGAGTTCAAGTTTCGCCCTAGATAATCCTTTTCAAAATTATCTAGGGTGTGTTTAAAAATCAGTTTAGTTTACCTCTGCTGTTTTTGCATGAGCACTGTATAGATTCTCTGAGAAAATCATTTTCAACTTTGCTGTTTAAATCACTCCTAGACAGGTTATTGAGGAACTTTTTTTTTTATCCAAATATTTATTAAAACAAAATCACATTGAGATATTTAAACATTTTCTAATACTGTGCTGCCTTATACACATATATATATATATATATATATATGTGCGTGTGTGTGTGTGCGATTTTTTTATTTACAAAATACTTACGTGCCCCTGCCGTCCTGAAGTACCGTTCCGAGAGTACGGTACTTGGTTCAGTGTGTAAATGTTTTGTGCTGAATTCACACTGCTGAAAGTGCTCTGTAGCCCCGACCCACAAGGCTGCATCTCCCGTACGTAAAGCAAAACACAAAAACACTGAGTACAAAGCTACTCCGCAGGCCACAGTCAGGTTTATTAATAAGCAGTGACAGGACAAAAAAACAGCGTCACATGTGACTGGAGCCGTGCTGGTGGTCACATGACCATCCTGCAAGCAGTTCATGTGACTGGAGCAGTGCTGGGGGTCACATGACCATCCTGCAAGCAGTTCATGTGACTGGAGCAGTGCTGGGGGTCACATGACCATCCCGCAAGCAGTTCATGTGACTGGAGCAGTGCCGGGCGTCACATGACCATCCCGCAAGCAGTTCATGTGACTGGAGCAGTGCTGGGGGTCACATGACCATCCCACAAGCAGTTCATGTGACTGGAGCAGTGCTGGGGGTCACATGACCATCCCGCAAGCAGTTCCGGCCCAGAATGCCTTTGTTCCCTCACAGACACGAGCTGGGAGTCTCACACAAAGCGAGGTCCTGCTTTTGTTTCACTTACCGCTGGACCATGAAAATGAATTTCCATGGTGAGAATGAACAGAGGTCAAGGATGATCTTACAGAGAGGGAAACCCTCTTCCCCGTCCATCGCCCACGTGCAGAGAGTGACCGAGAGAGCGGGAAGCGGGCCCAGACTCAGCACTATCGACAGAACCTGAAGCAGATAGCCACACAAAGACGAAGACGAAGATTACTGAAAGTGAATATTCACAGGCGAACACAACGCCATCCTAGAAATGAAGAACCTGCACTATGTGGCAAATAATTTCACACTGCCCTGCTACGTCAACTTCCACATTATGTGGGCAGGTAAATAGCAGGCTGGGATCTAATGCCACAAATATGCAATACGAGCACCGGCAGTGAGGCGCAAAGGAGATGATTTGCACATATTACACCGTGTCTTTCCTGCACACGTCTGCCCAACGAAGGGAGAAATGAGAATTCAAAACCCACGCCAGGTCGAATTTACTGTGAGCTGTCAATCACTGTCCAATTTAAGCTGATGGGAACCAACCAATGAGAAGCAGGAAGCTGCACCAATGGTCCAACCAATGAGAAGCAGGCAACTGCACCATTGAACTAACCAATGAGAAGCAGGCAACCGCACCACTGAACCAATCAAATAAGCAGGCAACAAAACCAATGCGAAGCAGGTAACTGCACTTGCATGGAGTTACCCCCAGCCCTAATCCAGGTAGAATGAGAGGGGGGGGGGGCTTGGATCTCTGTATTCACTTCAGCCCCCAAAGCCCATAAATCAAGCTGTGGCTAATCCAAGCCAGCAATACAGATGGATTTTCCTCTATTATTGTTTGAATCAATTTCGCGCAGCTATCAGGGATGTGTGCTACCCCTCAGAAAGCGTACAGGCAGAATATGTAAAGGTCATTACCAGTTAATGGTTACTGTAATTACACACTGTGATATCACTTATAACGGTGCGGATCATCCACTGGACTCCTAAAGTGCCGACACCCACCACAGACGACACGTCATTAATCAGCACGTTTCCTTGTCTCAATCCATCGCCGCACTTCTCCTGCAGCCCACAAGCTGTTGTCGTGCCGACTCCCTTTCGAGAATTCGTCTATTAAAAGATGTGACAGATATTTCAAAGTGCTTAATAGGACCTGTCTGATTTTAGGACATATCTGAGTGTTCATTAATTCTGCATTTCTGCTCGGGGACGAATCCTGCTGGTCCCTAGTGGCCAGCAGATGACCAGATTCACTTTTAATGCTACGATCGTACAGCTGTCCCTGATATTAAAAGAAACAACATCACACTTCAGAAGTATTCATCGAAATTCACAAAAAATGGGGTCATCAAAGCCACTGTCAGCTTCAGCTGCCACGCCCCCACCTCTGCATGGCCACCGCCTTTTGCTAAGCCCACTGCAGGTCAATGCACAAGCTGATATTTAGTCCCCAGACTGCACTTTTAGCACAGAAATAACCAGACAAACTACTTGCAGGACCAGGATTTTCACCACAAAAACAGATTCTAAAAGTTACTTCTATATTTATTCTGGAAGACAAAAATCTATCGTGCTCGCAAAATAAGCACCTCCACTCTAAGCATTCCTATTAAGACAGAAGGAATCACCACAAAGGTAAAATGGTAAAAACTTCATAAATAACTAAAATGTTACAACCAGTTGAAACAATCTAAATATGATGCTTAAGATTAGTTTTTGATTAAAAAAATAATAATTATAATAAAAAATCTTTAAAAATCCTCTGGCTTAAATCGCTAGTTATGAACATTACAGAAGTGACTCTGCACTGACTCTGACTGCAGCTCTTGATAAGGACTCTGAGCCAGTGGCACGAGTTAAGCAAACCTAAGCTGGATTTAGGTTGTTCTCTTCCTGGCTGTTAGCCCCTGCCATCTGTGACTCTTCACGAATCAAACTTTTCATTCGGTTTCAGTTGAATGAAAAGCTTGTATTGCTTCAGACATATCAAACGATAGGTATCAGTGTCCCACCACAGATGCGAATGGTCGGTCTCCTTCGAGGTGCTCATCCGTGTACTTGTCTGCTCCTCTTCCAGGGACCTCATTTTTCTGGCTGTGCAGTATGACCGTCAGGGCGGCTACATCACGCGACTGCTTTCTGGGCAGAATCCACCGCGTTACAGCTGGCAGGCTGGGCTGGGGAGGTTCCAGGTCTCTCCATTTCGTAGTACATAATGCTCCATTCTGGTTCTCAGCTAGAACATTTATTTTTGGAAAATTACTCTAGGTAAATGAGGATGGGACCTAAGGTCACAAAGCATTTTTTGCTTCATACAGCAATAGACATAAAAATGAGTGAATGAGTCAGCTCACACTTCATCACGAGGGTCACGAGAGCCGAGTCACACAAAAAGACGGACGATTCGAGTGGAAGATGCTTGTCGACTGAAGACCAGCAAACAGGTCCACCTGAGAGAGCTGGCCTGCGTCCTGCCTGAAGGGTCACAGACAACAGGGTACCGTCCGGAGCATGGACCAGATTCACTGCCCTTTACCCTTTACACGAGCTCGATTAGCCAAGCTTACTGACGTCTTACCTCCAGCACCGAGGTATTGGTGCTCATCGGCACCCCATTAATACCCTTACACACCCCGCCCCACCGCCACCACCAAACTCACCTCCTACTATCACATAACTGCAGCTGCAGCCAGCTGGGGGCCTTGAAATGCACAAAGGAAAAAAAGGCTTAACCCCCCCACCCCCCCAGCTAAACTGAAAAGCATCCTCCAGAAATCTTCTAATCTATTAAAATCCCTTATAATATATATTTATCCCTCGGCTGGAGTTCTGCGCTCAGCATTAATCTGAATGGCTGGGAGAAAGGGGCTCTCGGCGAATGGGGGCCTTGTTTACTCAGACATTCCCTGAATGAGCGTTTTCACACCTACACGCGTTTGCTTACACTCGCCTGCACGGTTTTTATTTTATACGTGATTCAAGATTACTGTACAACCATTTGAATATTTCAAGAACAATGCTTATTTTCGGTAAACGAAAGGAAAACACTAATTACCTGTTTCATCGTGTATATAGATAGATTATTCTCACATGGCATAATTAGGTTTCAGGGGAACAGCCTGAATAAACAGAATAAACACACCTGAAGAAATACATAAAAAGCACTTTAATGATAAAATCAGTTAATTAAATGTGATTTGTAATTAAACATCCCATAACAGGCTCATTTACCGCCACCACTTAACAGCAATGCGGCTATTATATAAGTTTTGCAGAAAGCCCATAGCGACTGGCGGAGCACTGGTCCAGTTCAGGGATTTTCAGGTCATCTAACCTTTCAGCTCAGCTGGACCACCATCACCAGCTTAATTCCCAGACACACACAGCTATGCAGCACAGCAATGCGGAGGCGGCCTGCCAGAGAGTCGCCGTTACAGGCTCACTGAGACACCTGCAATACAAAACACTTTACTCAGTTTTCTCTGCTTCTCTTCCACTTTCAGTGTGTCCTCCCGTTCGTCTGTTGATTCATTCATTGTGTTTTTGTTGTTTACTCTGCGCCACTGCAGCACTTTGGCCAGCCTCTTGCTGTTTTAAATGTGCCCTATAAAAACATTTCGATTTTGGGCTGCTAAATGCAGAGGCGGAAAGTTCAGGTCCAGAAAGTAAAAATCTGGACCAAGATTTCGTTTCAGCCAACCAGCTCAACATAAAGAGTTACAGACACTCAGCTGGACACTCGGCTGAAACAAAATCTTGGAGTGGATTTTTACTTTCTGGACCTGAACTTTCCCCCTCTGGCTATTTGTAATTATTACTAAACCAAAAACCCTGCCAATGTACTTAGCTATAAACGACCCAGTCCACCATGGGCAGATTAATGCGGGACTTTGGGGCCGGAGAGCAGCGATGAGGACGCCGACTGTGGAGCGAAGCTCCCGTCGTAAATAACCTCCAAGCGAAATGTTCACACCCGCACAGAAAAACACGCCCACGGCTGACCCGGCAGATGGGCAGGGAAAGTGTCAAAGGACAGCAGGTGACTGCAGACCACACGCAGAGACTGCGCCTTTATGTCTTTACACAAACACTCACATTTCCACGGGGTCTATTAAAGCGCAGAGCGCCAGCAACCTTGTTAGCCCCGAAGTGAGACTTCTAACAACAAATAATGCCCCATTTCCAAGCTGTGTTAAGCTGTGAAGAAGATATCGTTTCCATATATCGGATGCATGACCCAGCCAGCTGTGCCAGCCCAGGGTGACGCGGACCAGCACAGAAACGGCTAGGAACACCATGGCAGCTAAGAGAGTTTATCGTGGTTTCCTGGTGATGCTCACCACAGCGTGGGAGAGTGACCCGGTGAGAAGATGACAATGCAGAGGGACCAGGGGCCCTGAGTCCGACCGTCCCCAGTCTCTACAAAGCCAGAACCTTCTGGTAATCATACAACGCAAAGACCACGGATTACGTCCGAGCCAGTGGGGAACCATAAGGGCGAAAAAGTCACGTCCACCTGACCGCGTGCTCTTGGAAAGCTCGAAACATTCAGCCTGACCATAACCCTTTTTTCTAAACTTTTGTAGCCTGCTCTCCTGACAATATACTTTTTTGCCTTGCGATGCAAGTTGAGGTTTAGCTAATGCTGCCAACGAAGTAACATTAAACATACTGCCTAAAGATATAACTCATCGGTAGATATTATATTCGCAACAGTGAGCATTTACTGTTCATCACTTGACATTTTTTGCTTAAAAAAAAAACAGGCTTTTGTTAATAAAGTTTTACTGGTTAGCGTGAAATTATTTGTCGCTAATTTTTTTCGTTATTGTTCATCATTGTATTCTTAATGATGCTCCAAAAGCTACCTGGACACGGGCAGCTGCCCAAACAGAAAAAGTTATGGACGGCTGGCAGGTTTCCATCAGCGAGATCGAGATCCCACTGCCGTCTCGCAGCATTCATACGTGACCTGACACATGTTTGCTGAAGGTAGGTGCACCGTCCTTAGATGCACGATATGCCTCATGCAGGAAGTGCCCTCGATATTCCAAGGAGCCAGAACACCTTGTCATGCATAATTTATACCAGGTCTATGTTCAGATAAATGTTTTCATTAGATTCTTTAAGGAAAATGCAAATCATTTATTTTCGTTTAACAGATGTTTTTGTACAGCGATGGTTTTGTTGTACAAGTGAAGAAAGCTTGTGGTGGGAGTACAGGGTCAGCAGCATCCCTGGAGCAGCTGTGGGTTTGAGGGCCTCGCTCAAGGGCAGGATGATATAATTACTCTGCCGGCCACAGGATTTGAACCCACGACCTTCTAAAGACAGGCACGGAGCTCTGATCTGCTGAGCTGCACACCGCAGAGATATGCCTGAACACGGCAGCATTTAGGCTTTAAGCATTAAGGTGGCACGGCGGGCAGAGTGTGGAGTTCGCATGTTCTCCTCCGGGCTCTTAGGATTCCATCTACAGCCCAAAGACATGTAGCTAGATGAAACAGCATCTCGAAATTGCCCATAATTTGTGTGCGTGTGCGTATGTATTTATTACATTATGAGCACATAAATGTATTCATAAAATTTTCATTTCTTAAAAATCTGCGAATGCAGGCAAAAAACTAAAAATGCCAAAAGTTTTGCATTTTCTCTGATTACTTGGCTGGGTAGGGGTCAAGGTTGTCCTAATTGGGATTAGGGTTATGTCCATAGCAATGAAGGTAGAGTCCCCACAAGGAGAGGAATACATAATCTGTGTGCGTGTGTGTGTGTGCCCACCCTGCGATAATCTGGCATCCCGTCTTCAGATGATTTGGTCATACTGAATGTATTTGCAGCATTGTGGTTTATGAAAGGTTGCACAGAATGATGAGGTCATGATCTCCATGTGCTCATGTGGCGCACGGTGATGAGGTCACATGCTTCTTGTTCTCATGCAGTTCTGGCTTCCCTGCCATAGCTCAGTGTTAATCGTGAATTCTCTTTGTATTACATATGTCTCCTGCTGTGAGTTGGACTGCTATCCTCCGCACCTCCTGTCTGCACATCTTTCCCTAACCCCAACCCTTCTGCCCCTAAATGTATCCCAGCCGTAACCCAAACTCAAACCCCCTTCCCAGGTGCACCTCAGAAATCATACAGCAGATTAGGAGATGACCTACTACTAAACCCAGGCTCCATCCATCCAATCATATGAACTCTGTGCATTAACAATAAAGGGCTTAAAATAGCCCATTTTCACAAACGGCCCAGCGTGAGCCCAGCATCATCGCGTTCACGCCGGCTTCCGTCACGTAATCATTAAGCTCACTAAGAGAATAACCCTTATTTAGCAGAAGAGAGCCACACTGAGGTGTAAAACTGTGCCCATTCAGCAGAGAGATGACCTCCAGGGAGCAAAGCTGCGAAGGGCCTGAGCGTGAGGGACGGGAAACCCAGAAAAGCAAGCTGGACCGGGCAGAAGCAGAAAAGCTCAATGCCCTCAACGCTCCGAGAAAGCAAGACGACAGCTGTAACATTCAGAGGGTGAAAGGACAGCCAAGTGCATGTTTTACTTTTATTCACTAAACGCTTCTATGAAATACAAGCTACAGTGGAATCAGCAGGACCAGGCACTTCCTGGGGCAACTGGACTTAGGGGCCTTGCTGAAAGACCCACTGGTGACATCACTCTACTGACTATGGGATGTGGACAGGAGACCTTCCAATCATGGACACAGAGTTTTAGACCACAGAGCCAGACACCCCAAGAACCGATTCGGCCAACCCCAGACTTGAAGTGACTGGCACACCAGCAACGCCATCTAACCAGCAGAGCGGTGGATCTTTATGCGCGTTTCACAGAATTATACAGGGAGGGTCCGCTCCAGGTGCACACACACATAGGAAGGAGGCCTGCATCCGGCCCCTTCACAACACGCAGCACTCCAGGCCTGCCAGCACACTGCTCTTGGCGTTAGTACCTGCTTCCCTTTCATGCTCATAGGAAGCCCATACATGTCCGGCCGTGAGACAGCTATCAGCCCGCTCTGTCGACCAGCACTCTCTACAAAGTTACCGAAAAACCCCTTTCAGAACACCCCCAGCCCCTGAAAGCCCCTGTGAGCTGCAGGCATGCAGCCAGCCCCGACACCGCGCCAGATTCCCCGGCTGAAGATCAGTTAATCCCCGCTCACTGGCTCCTCTCCTCACGTGCCTCTTAAGCGGGAAGAGGGATTTTTACTCATGGTTCAACAATAATATTTGTAGCCGCATTTATTCTCATTAAAATGTATTTACAAGCAACAGGATCACAGATAAACAAGTAAAGACCTTATATGAGGTGAGGCAGCAGTATACCAGGGCATGGGAAGCAGGGTGGGCCTGTATTCAATTCAACTACATTTATACCACCTTAAAAACAGATTTTAGCCTTTATATGATGAAGTTGTGTCTCCCCAATATCAAACTTTCTACTGTGCCATCAGCGGCATCATTTGGTAAGTGGGGGGGGGGGGGCTTGGGTGTCGCCAAGTGGCGGGGGGGCATTGAATCTGCCAGGTCACATTTTTCTATCTATCCGGTTTCATCCATCAAGAGTTTCTCTTCATCTTGACTCCACGAACCCCTCCAGACCCTGATGTGTAATGCCCCCAACTGGAACACTGTGCATTTCATGCAAGACAGAACATTCCCGTAGAGGTTTGCCCAGACACGCGAACAATAATCTCAGTACTCGAACAAGACTAAATAAATTACATTCCGGCCTGGCTTTTTGGTCTCTACGACCTCACAATGTGCATTCTATTTTTTTTGACATCCTTAATCAAAAACCCACTGATTAGCTATAATTTGTGCTCTGGCTCCACTAAAAATATGGCAGGAGGAGACCGTGGTCTGTTATTACACATGACCGCTGGACGGACAAGGCTCTCGTATCCAAACACATCGTGCCTATACACAATCATCACAGCCCAAAATAACTGTGCATTGAGCTGTCATTGTGACCAGGAGAGGTTAGTCATTACAATGCCACAGAATCTATGCGGTAGCAGAATGGCAGAAGCTGATATCGATTGATTAAATAATACACAGGGGCCGTACCTCAATGTGCAAACGGTCACCCCACTGAAAGGAGGGCAGAAAGCCGGCCTGGCCATGTAACAATCGAATTTTGCGCACACCAGTTGAAAAACAGAAGGCTCTGGATTTCTCAGTCTTCAGGGCTGAGAGCCGCAGAGAGTTAGCATCCTCGAAGATGGCAAAGCCCCTGACTTAAATGTCACAGTGCTTTCAGTCAGCACCTTACCATTTTTTACCAATTCTGTGGAGTACTTTTGATTCACCAGCAGAGCCTGACCTTTGTGCCATTCAGTGCTAGGGCCCAGGACAGGTACTTCACCTGGAGAGCTCCTAGAGCAACATCAGCTATGGATACACACATTAGGGACATGGGCAGTGGTGCGTGGCTCTGCGGCTTAGGATGTGGAGCCCCTGCTGGGAAAGCCACAGGTTCGAAAGCCACAGACAGGTCAGCCTCGAACCCTGGGCCTTGCTCAAAGGCCCAACAGTGACAGCAGTTAGCCAGGCATCGGATATGAACCAACAGCCTTGCAGCCTAAGCAAAGATAAAAATTCTGTAGTACTTATTCACAATGGCATGGAAGAGAATTCCTTATTGGGGGAGGGGGGTACAGCTCAATTTAAATGCAAAGGTCTATTTATTTGGGGGAGGGGTAAATTAAACATGGGGCTACATGTCCCTCCCACCCTCCCTGGTCCCTGCACCTGTGCTTGCTTCCTGCACAGCAACAATCAAAACATTCTATTCTCCCCCTCCGCAAGTGCAAATTCAACAGGAATACATGCCTTTTTAATATTTACTTTAAGGGTTATGAGAAATACATGGACCCAATCGTCAGAATGGAAAAGCAGCAGCCTCACAGCAGAAAACAAATTTCGAAGCAGCGCACATCTAATTCTATTTACCATTAGCATATGTAATATTGCAGCTTGTGTCATTAATTGCGTTCTGTGTTTACACATTGTTCAATTGACTTTGAGTAATTGTTTGTGTGTCTGTGCTGTGTAATCAGAATGCTGGTAATGCTAAACGCTGCAGTGCGACTGTGCATCTCCATATGTGATCTTTTAGAAAGTCTTCATCTTTATTTTTAGTTTTAGATCCGAAACCTCCATAAAAACCACACCGTTCTTTGTAGAGCAGAAATGAATACTATATCCTGGAGCAAAAGTCGCGCACACTTGCTTGGGGAAAGAGCCGTGCCTGTCTTCACAGCTCAGCTCACAAGCCGGGGTCTGCTCTCCCATCAGCAAGGAGTAAGAGCTATCTTTTGTGAGAAGCTGAAGTGAATGATTTCTTTTTTGAATAACTTCTGTTGAATGTCGGAAATTCCCAGTGAAATGCAACAATCTCTAGGATTTAAGGATTATAGACATAAGTGCCATATTCAGCATATTCACAACTGACTAGGCTTCTGATAATGATATCTCTATGTTCAAGGGTTACGCGATATGATATGACATGATATGATATGACATGATATGATATGATATAATACGATACGATACGGTACGATATTATACGATACGATATGAGACAGAACATAGTGACATTAGTGTATAATTCTGCTACAGCAGAAAGTTCTCAAGAATTAGACCACGGAAAATGAGAAACAATATAGATTAAACCAAGGGAGAGACCATAAAAATGCAAGAAGAAATGGTGACTATAACATCGCACAGGAGAATGTCCACTCCATGGAAGGGAGCAGCTCCTGCGGTATGATTCACACTTTACAGATTCTCCATAAAGTCATTACTATGAAGCATGCAGGTTTAAGGCAACCAACACTACAGATAAGAAACAGACATTTAATCCTTGTAATTATTCTGGCATTCGAGAAAAAAACTGAGCACGGGCGCCAGGCATCAATAGATATGTTACTATGGTTAGGTGTTAGTAGGTCTCCATGTAGTAACAGATTCTTTAAAGCGAGTATTAGAAATATGAGACTAAGTGCGATTCTAAACAAACTCAAGCCAACACAGCTTCCATGGTGGGGCAAAGGCAGGATAAACTTTTGGAGATGTTTGGCCGACACCCACCCATCACTGAGGACAGGTAATCCTTTGTCCCACCCACCCTGTTTCTCTTCGGTTTTGTCAATTAGTTTCAATCTTACCTCTAGAATGCACAATACACTCGGATTTCTTAGGTTCACGGGTCCCAATCATAATCATTTGTTGTTTTTATACATTTGTGCTATGAATAATTCTCCTGCACAAAACAATTTGGTGAAACTGGCCTTAACGTAACATACTTTGAATGGCATTATGATTTTTTGAGGATGAGGATAGTATTTGTGTGTGTGCGTCTGTGTAAGGCTTATGTATATATTACATTGCACTACACTAAATGTCCCCACAATATGATACAAAATCTGTTATTTTGACATTTTGGGGACATTTTTGCGGTTTCATTTTTCTAAAATATAAAATGCCTTGTATTTTGTTTGGCTCCTTATGGTTAAGGTTAGGGCTAGGTAGGGGTTAAGGGCATCACTGGGATTATTTATGTTTTTCCCATAGAGTCCCCACAAATATATAGATGCCGAATCCCTGTGCATCTATGTGCGTGTGTGTGTTTGAATTCTGCAGTGCAGTGACCCATCCAGGATGTACCTCAGGCTTACGGCCTGAGCTACCTGGGGTAGGCCTCAGACCCCAGTACAAGCAGATAGAAGGTGGACATATATAAAATATTATATGCATATAATTATACATATGATGAATATTCAGTACAACATTAATGAGATGGAACGCAGAGGCTAGCTGAAGGCTAGATGACCACTGCTTTCCTGTTTACCCCCCCGTACAAACTCACAGTGAACTCCTTAAGCCACAGGCTAATTTCAAAATAAATCACTTTGAATTGCTGTTATTACCCCAGAAAGCTATTCACAGAAAGACTGATGTCAGCCCAGTTCTGAGCCAGGCGCAGGCAGGACCCATAACCTTCAGGCTCTGGGTAGCTATCAGGTTAGCCAGTAGCTGTAATTATAAACCAGCATATGAGAGGAGCTGGGTAGATATCAACGTGATACCAGCATCACCAGTATGATGTCACCATTATGACATTATGACATCACCACTATGACGTCACCATTACAGAGAATTCAAGATCCTGAAGAACGTTAGGAGCTGGCAAGCCATCCCGAGGAAACGACACAGCTCTCTCCTTTCAGCCATCCATCCATCCAACCACCCATCATAACCTCTTATCCAGGACATAAAAACATAAATTATACATAACATTTTTAGCTTCAGTTACCTTACATTACATGATATAGAGGATTTGGCTGATCAGCTGGCAATAAAGAGGTAGCCAGTGGCTCCTTTCTATTTGGGAAATCTTCCCATGTGACCCAAACTCAGATCAGGGAGGGGCTTCAGCACAGAGGTTCGCCACACCTCCCATCACTGATTACTCAGAGAAAGTGACCATACAGAGGGGCCAAACTTATCATTAGCCAATAATATGCTTGGAATCGGAGAATGACACGGATTGGGCCATGCTGGGGGCCAATCAGCTTTCAACTTCAACCCGCGTAGACAGCCCTGCCATCAGCACTTTCTTTACCTCAACATTACTGAGGTCCTACCTGTATACCTGTACTTCGCTCTCGCATAATGAGGACCTTCTCCAGGACACCCCCCCACCCCCCCACAGGAAAGCCACACATGTGTGCCAAAATACGTAAAATCTTT
The DNA here is from genome assembly GCA_026780765.1 of Petrocephalus schoutedeni. Classification (NCBI taxonomy): domain Eukaryota; kingdom Metazoa; phylum Chordata; class Actinopteri; order Osteoglossiformes; family Mormyridae; genus Petrocephalus; species Petrocephalus schoutedeni. The sequence continues at coordinate 5,726,683 of JAODKL010000037.1, forward strand.
AAAGTTTATTTGCAAAAAATCTTCAAGGACGGGAAAGCATTTTAGACCCAGACATCGTGCCTGTTTACACCCCGAAACATCAGAAAGTGGCTGGGGGGGGGGCTACCCAGCAGTTCTCCTGCTGCCAGTATCACAGCCTCCCGCCCCCCCGCCACTCCGCATCGATCGTTGGATACAAACCTAAACTACTGACACCATTTCCACTGCCTCCTGAGCTCATGTGCATCAAAAGAGGCAGAATGTGCGGGGGGACGGGCAGCGAGCGCCTCTCTCCTAGGAGTGTCGGGGCGACGGCGTTGAGCAGAGCCAGCCAGGGCAGACGGGACAGACAGCGCCACATCCTACGGATGCCGCTTCCTGTGAACTCACCAGCGCTAATGCGTGGGCTGACGGGCACCTGGCGTGTATCTGGCCGGGCTGCTCCTCACCAGCAGACTGCAGCCTTTCAGCCTCCCCTCTAATTGCTAACGGAATCACGGCTCATACGCGACGCAAGGAATCCTACTATTTATAATTCCATCAAATTAACCGGATCTGAGCTGAGCCCATGCGCCCGGAACCGGAGCGGTATCCAGCAGGCCCCAGACCAGGCCCCCGAACGGCCCCTGTGGTTGCTTCCCGCTGTTAAAATAAATGTCAGATGTGGCCACTTTGTCAGATCAGCCAGTCCTCCATGTTATTAATTTGCTTGCGGACGGCAGTAGGAAATGTCATTGCTTAAATCCATATCACTTAACGTGGAGCTGAATTATTGAGTATTTTCCCCAGACCTCAGATCCGCTGATAGGAACCTCTGCATGCTGACATCGAGCGTTCCAGACAGGATCTACGGCTGCCAAGGTACTCTATTCGGCAGCGTTTAGGGAACCGAGAGACAGTACAAAGACTGCGTGTACCAATCTGCAAGTAACGGCTAGCATAATAAACCTTTAAAGAAAACTCCCAGGACTCCAGCGGGGGTGAGCGCCAGCTGTCGCCAAATTAAACAAATATCAAGATTAAAAAAATAAGGCTGATGGGAATCTAAGTAAACATCTGTCGCCACGACAACGGGAACCGATTTTAGTCCCCAAGCATGTGAATGTATTTTGGTATTCTACCATGAGCTGAAAGGAGCAAGATTCTGAAATTTAAAAATCACCAAATCCAATACATTTACGGAATTATATACTTCTGTAAGCATTTGTTTATATATTCTTGCCCAGGAGACATTTTACAGTATGCTCTTTAAAACTGGAACTGAAACTGAAAACTCAGTACTGTATCAGTAGTTACAGTTCCAGCAGTTACCAGCATAACAGCCTTCAGTACCGAGAATTTGGACTGAGACTGACAAATGCTCCTTCCTGAGAAGATTATTCTTAATTCTCCTGGTGCATCGTGACATTAAAACCCGGCTGCACCCGGCACTGTCCCCTTCAATAACGTTAAATCACCTGGGTCCTAATTACCTACAAAAATTAACTGCCATTTCATTGTCTTGCATAAGATCATCCACTGCATGACGAAATGCCGCAGGGGAACAAGTTCAAGTGGGCAGGCTCAGAATCGAGGGGGAAAAAAAAAAACAGCCAACGTTTTGTAGGCACTAATCTACAAGCGGCATACCGCCTTAAGGGCAATTCGCTACCGTCCTGCTCTTCCTATATCCAGAGGTAGAAATAAATACCAGGATTTACTTTCAACCAACCAATTGTGCATAAAGACTCACGGTCACAGAGTACTCAGCCGATTGGTTGAAACAAAATCCTGGTCTGGATTTTTACCTTCCGGACCTGAAATTTCCACCTCTGCCTATATCGGGTCAGAGAATATGTTCCTAGCCAGACCTGTGCCTGGTGCAGCCCAGGGAAAGTAAATCAGCCTGAAAGACAGTCTGTAGGTAAGCTGACATTCCAATGCGCTTACAGTCTCAGGCTTTGCATGTATCCGTGATGGTTATCGAAACCTCCATGCAATACACAAAACCTATAGAGCTATACATTCAAGTAGATAAGCACATATGGAATCCTGTTTATTTTCATGCCTAAAAAGGAGAAGAGCATCTCTGGTACAACCTAAACCAAAGAGATGGAACAGCTCGCACCATCTAAGCCTGTGCAGGTTTGGGGGGTTAATAGGTTTCAGCGCCATGTAATGCAAACCGTCAAATATGAAGAACAGCCTATGATTCCAAGGGCAGGATAAACACAACAAACAGAGAAAGTGATGCAGAGCATGTGGGAGGAATTCATTTGCAGGGACAGGCTGGGAACGAGCATCTCCACACAGCCCTCGACTATCAGAGAGTAAGACTGAGTGACCACTGATACTCCATTACTGACCTTAATGTGCACTGGGCCCGCGCAGCACAACCATATCACAGGTGTAACTATGCTGATCTACAGCGTACTCCTACGGTCATCACTCTCCATCTGCTCAGCCTGCTAGAAGATCCGCTGTGTCCATCGTGCTGTTTTCCTTCTGCCTAATCTTAACATGGTCTAGCCCTACTACCGGGCCTCGGGAACAAGGCAGGAACCACACTGACCAGGAGCAAGATGGAGATGGAGCTGGGGGGGGGGGGGGATGCCACATTCCCTGGGGCAGGGAGCATGAGAAGGGACAGGGTCAGGGTTAGGGTGAACCCTCCTTAGGGTTAGAGTGAAGTCTTGGTAGGTTTAGGGTTAGCATGAGGGTGAATCCTAGTTAGGGTTGGGGTGAACCCAAGGTATGGGGCGTAAAAGTGACAAACAAAACTGCTCATGCAGTTAACCCGGGCTCAGCATTAACCAGGAGCACGTTACAGCACACCTGGAGTAGCTAACACGAAGTGTGCGAGGGGTGCAATATCACAAGACAGCAGCACGCTCTCTTCACTCTACTTGTCAAGTGGGAATCTATGTTTTATGAATCGGATTGTTCTAGAATTATAGGGAAGCACGGGAAGTTATGGCCGTGTTTGTAAGGTATTTGGCAGAAGGATGAAGGTTCGGGCCGCACAGTCTTTTGGCTCCGCGGGTTATCAGAGAGAGCAGCCGTGCCGGCCAATCGATATGTCACGATAGGTGTGACGATGTGCAGTCAGAGGGAACATTACGGAGAGCCACACCTCCGTGCAGGTCTAATCTGCCTCGGGGTGACAGCCCACAGGTGACACATGATAAATCTACGAGTGACACACCGCGGCTCTGACAGGGCAAAACGCTTTGCGGTGGGAAGCCATCCCCTGCATGAGCCATCAGGGTGTGGGGGTGCAGGCTCCCGCATTAACAGTCAAGAGTCAGGGCCAATGTGTCACTTTATCTGGGCACACAGGGAGGCATGCGCGCCCCAAAGTCTCCATGGAGACGCCGGGGGCCAATGAGAAGGGTGACTTTGTTTTGTGTTTGTTTACTGTGGGATTTCAGATCGTCCGTCCATCCACTCCTTTTTAAGTTTGTTTTTACAGAATGAACTCGGGGACAGATTCAGTCAGGAGTTTAATAATCAACGTTGAGATCAAAATCAGAACCAACGTTTGAATATAATAATTCTGAGGGTGAAAAAATATGCAAAATTGTACCTAGGAATTTAAAACAGCAAATGCCTTGTGTACCCAAGAGCTATATCATAAATAATATCCAGACACAAACAGACAAAAAAAAAACGACATTCCACAAAAAGCAAAGATACAGTAGAAAGCAAATTCACTACTCTTTATATAGTTTTTTCATCCATTTACATATTTTAGTGGACTAGTGGGTGTATGCCTTTACTCTAAGGTACAACAGATGGAGCCGTATAACAAGTAGCTGGTGTGGCTATGTTACCGCTTGCTTGTCTGCAGGTACGAGCTGGAGAACTGAGCTTTCTGTGAAACCAAGCCTGAGTCCTAACTCCAGATATATTCAATGACAAGTCTACAATCACGATGGACAGCCCAGAAACTGTAGTCTCTGATTGACTGAGTCCATCTGATTGGCTCGTGTCTGACGGCATATACACCATCTGACCTGCTTTGTGTTCGCATCGATCTCTGACCACACAGAATCTGAGCCTAAGGGCGAGCGATTCAAAGACAATTTATTGAGTGGTCTTATTCCCTCCCAATAATCAGGCAAAAGCAATTAGGTAGAACACAGGACATTATTAAAAAAAAAAAAGTAACATTCTGTCCTACATTATTAAATGACATCTCACATGAACAGGTGTGTGAGAAAAGCACCAGATTCAACAGCATTACTCCAGAAAATATTAATAACCAGAACTCTGCAGTCTAATTATGCGACAACTGAGTCAGTTATGTTGATTTTTTTTAGCGAAGCATTCATGCCAGATAATCTTTAAATCATTCCCAGAAAAGTACAGAAAAATAACAGAGCATTTGGAATGGTTTGGAAAGTCAATCACAAATGAGACCACATCTTCTATCATTCTAACACACTCAGAATAGGGTAATGATTGAAGTGGTTTAACAGAATAGGTTTAGTACATTTTAATGTCATTTATAGACAGAGCTACTTTTGTTATAGCTTCAAAAATATATTACACATTAATTCTATCACTGCTCATTTTAATGTGAAAAAGGGGGAAAAGCAGGGCGTATAATGTATAATTGAAAGATAAGCCAAAAGTTATTTCATTATTATTGAATCACCATTTATAGCTGACAAAACCGACTAGTGCTTTATTGCTGGAAAATGAAAAACTATGTTACCATAACAGTACAAAGCAAGGAGACTTTTATATTTCATTTAGATACAAGCTGATAATTTGTTCACATTTGATTATGATTTTATTAGTCATCATTTAAAGACCCATGAAAGCAAACTGCACGCGCAAAGGAGCAGAATGAAAGGGTTAACGGACAGACGTCGAAACGTCACGGCCGGTCAGCCTCCTCCCTGAAAATCCCTAAATGCTCAAACGGTCCCCTAAGCTGCAAGACAAACACGGGCCGAGAACACAATTAGGAATTCCGGGTCACTGCAGGCCAGGAGCACGGGGAAGCTCATCGCTCTCCGCACCGAGGTGAAAGCAGAATGAGGAAGCTTGAGGATGAGGATGCTTTCCCCGTGCAGTTTTACCACAGACACTAGCACGCTCGGACTCGTGCGACGCGGCTCTGTCACGGCAGCCCGCACATGCCTGTTACACGCCTGCGATGCCCCTCTCATTCCCCCGTTTCGCCCGCTCACTGCACACGCGCGCGTCTGTGGTATCGCCTTTCTGTCAGATGAGCCCTTTGGTTTATTAACTTTGACCGAGAACGGAACACGAAATATGAAATAAGCAGCCTGAATTTGAATAATCTCGTGCTTCAGAGTACAGGAGCCTAGCCGAGCCAAACACGACACACGGCGAATCTGTAAATTTCGCTGGATAATGATGTTCGCGCTGAAATGTGAGCCGTCGAAATACGGCGGCGGCCATGCACTGGTGTCACACGCCAATTCCGCCTGATCCATGTCTCTGTGGGATCTCCTTCTACCTAAACACAACCCAATGCTCTACGGCAGGGGCAGGCATCCTGGAATGCTGGTATTCAGCAGGCATCCCATCCTTCCTGGTGAGTTACTATCTACCTGGGATCAGCTGTGGTTCATCAGAGACCAGGTAGGATGGAAAGCCAGCATGTTTGGGGTTAGGGTTAGGGTTAGTGGTACTCCAGGAAAAGGGTTGCCTAGCCCTGCTCTACAACATATACCCAGACCACGTGGACAGGCTGGAGAATCACGGCTATAGTCCTCTTGTGTTTATAGTCCATTACTGGGCTTATGTTTCTGTATCCTGGTGGTACAGGACTGGAAGGTCAGTACAGTAAGGCACATTAGGGACTGGGGGCAAAATGGAGAATCTGACCACAAATCAGAAGATTACAGATTAGGGTCCTGGTCGACTCAAGGCAGTTTTTGGGGGAGAATGTGTGCCTCAGCAGGTTGGAAGTCTGTAATCAGAAGGTGGCTGGTTCAAATCCTGCCGGCTGACAGAATGGTTTCACCGTTGGGCTCTTACTCCAGTCAAGATCCTGTTCAGAACTAGGAGTGAGCCGGCAGGATCCGGGCTCTGAGTGGGGATGACGCAGCCTTGAGCCCACTCATTGTAGGGCCTTAACGGTTGTTGTTCTTCCTGCTGCTGGCGATTATTCACCCAGGTATTCCTACGATCAGATGGCTCTGGCGATGGAAGACTGTGGTGGAACCACAGCAGTAGATAGTGCGATGGGCAATAGGGCGTCGTTTCAGCCCTCAGCCAGTCACGCCATGTGAACTAAAGCCTCAGCAGACTCACAGACTCAGCGAGTTCTCGCCGCCTCTCCACCGCGGGACGCCTGATTACCCCGGGCTCCGAAGGGAAATCAACACCCTGCCTGTTTTCAGCCTGGGCCCTCACACAGAGCTCCGGCCTTCCCACAAGACTGCATAATCCCCCCTATTTAACAAAGAGCACCTCAGAAGTCACCTGCTGATACCCCTTTAACTATGCGGGCTCCACCGGCTCCATCCCGACCGGCTCATTACTTACACCGGCCCTCCTCATTGTAACTACCCACAGATTAGGCAGCCAGCTACATCTCACTGGCGGATATTGCAGGGGCCACTCCTATCGACAGCCCCTGCTAGTCTCCCAGGTCTCATTAAGGTTTTTAAGGTAAATCAGGTATTACTCCACTTCAATCTCCCTTTAAAGATGGTCCAGGGAGAGGTGCAGCAAATAACTTTTAAAGGCTACCAAAAATTAGGCGAGCTTAACTCATGCTGCTCTAAGTCAGAATTTCACCAACATGCTGTTTTTCATTTTCATGACTATATAAAGCATAACACTGACCGAAAATGCCTCAGCTGAAAACCTGCAAGCGAATGGCAGCAAATTCAGCATTTGGATTTCTGCATTAACTTGAATTCAGTTTAATTCTCCAGTTTAAACGTCAAGCGCAAATGATAGCATTATTGCTGAACTATTAGCCTCAAGTCACTAATACAAAATAATACAGTCAGCTAAAAAAAAAAGACTGTGACAGAAACGACAGCATACAAAATTACCCAGTTATTGTCGGCTGTAAATTCATCACAAATATCTCTTCAGTGGCACCAGCTTACGGATAAACTGGCTTTTCTCAAGCTAAAGTAGGGTGGTGCACAGCCCTGCGATCAAAAGGTTGCCAATTGAAACCCTGAGGCTGGCAGAGTGGGCATGTTTCCTCTGGTGACTAGCACAAGGCCCTTAACCCCAACCCCTACTGGGGCATTGGCTGAATGACAGGCAATGAGCCCAAGCTTGGCTCCCAACTGTACACGCTGCAGTACAATGACAATAAAGGCATTCTAACAAAGTCATTATAAAACAAAAGAGGCGAGTGGCTCAGCAGGTTAGGACACTGAGCCCATGCGCAGAAGGTCGCCAGCTGAAATCCCAGATTGAAGAGTGATTTCACAGTTGGGCCCCTTGGACAAGGCCTTTAACGACCCCAACTGCTCCAGGGATTATCTGATCGTACTTTCTCTGGAAAAATGTATGTCGCTTTGGAGAAGCGAAATAAACACAACATAAGTTAAAAAGAGACCGAACCGAATCTCCCAAGACAGTTAGTGTGCCGCCCATGGCCACAGAAACACCGTGTGGGTGCTGAACTTTGTCTGTGAATGTCCCACAACACACCAAAGGATCACCCACAATGGGGACAGGCAAATCCCAGGCGACTTCAGAGCCCTCCAAGCTGGCAGGGGGCTTTGCTTTGGATCTGATCCAATGCCTGACCCCCCCCCCCCCCCCCCCCACCCCCACCCCCACACCGCAGCCAATGAAAGCCCAGGGAGGCCTCCCTTAGCATTTAAAAAGTACCAAAACATTTTATCAGGATAACAAAGTGCAATTTACATTGTGCCAGGGTGCGGAGGAATATGCTGAATGCCAATAGGAGGGCAGAGCAGGGCCCAGTCATGCTTGGGGGCTATTAGGGCCTGCTAGGTACTGCCAGATGCAAAAGCATTAAATATGGTGAAGTATTCCGGGGACATTATACGAGAAGGCAAATTAAATGCTATAATGGAGCATGATTTTGACAAATTACTACGTGAGCATTTGTGTGGCGCTATACGCACACCGTGGCGGGTGGGTGTGTCCCCCGCCCCCCCCCCCCCCCCCCCCCCCCCCCCCCCC
>JAODKL010000037.1:5735059-5745896 GCA_026780765.1 Petrocephalus schoutedeni
CGGGCATGTGTTACAAATCACTCTGATTATTATTATTGTCGTTGTGCTGCCGATATTCGCTGGGAAAACCGCCCTTTAGCCGCTGTCTTCATTTCTAGTAGGACAGTGAGAGTAATTTGCCGCGGCTGTGTGCGCGTTTATTATCGGGCTGGGGGGAGAGCAGCGCGACCCAGCGCGATTAACGGGCCGATCTCAGCATCGGATCGCCGCGGCTCCCCCTAAAACAGGGGGAGATCACAATGCTGCGACTGTCCCGGAGGCTCGTCGCGGGTTTTCCGCCCCGAACTGCGAAGTTATTGACCGGTACTGCTTGTTTACTGCAACACGGCTGCATCTCCGGGGAAGCGAAGGCGCTGGTAGAAATGCGTGAGTGAGGCGGGGGGCTTATGTGAACGGTCCCGACAGAAACACACGGTCACACCGCCACCCCAAGCGGCATCAGTCTGCGAGAAACACCCACCGACCCGGCAACTAAGCCGACACATCCCCCAACAACTAACAGCGATCAGCAATCCAACAATCTCGGCGCTGATCGCAACATTGTTTCTTCCGCTAATCGCCAACAAATAACAAATAGCGATTACGAGTAAATAAAAAGGGGGTCGGTAATGGGGGTGAGACGCGTTGCTCGGTTTCTACTTAATTAAGGTACAGCGATCGGGCGGTCCTGCACACCATAATAAAGCCGCCCCACGCACGGCGGAAAAGCAACCCTACGCGTAGTAAAAAGCAGATCTGTGCACGGCACCAAGCATGGTACTAAAGCAGCCTTACACACAACGCGCAGCCATCCCTAAGCATGATGCCGCCTTCACACTCTATAATTTAAGGGACCGGACAGCATCCTTATTCTCCGCGTCCCTGCCCGGTGAGGTACATAAAGTAAACGCCGTGGGAACCACAGGTTGTGCATCCAGCCCCTAACACGCCGCGTACTCTCTCCATCCATCCGCGGCTCTCAGTGCGCAGTTGGCCGCGTCTCCCCGCACCTCAGCCCCGCGGCTCAAAGCTGCGGTAGATGCGGGCGCGCATCTCAGCCCCCAGCCGGACTATAACCTTCCCTCTTCCCCCTGCATCCTGCATGGGGCTCGGCGGTCTTTTTGCAAACTATTGCATTTTTTTTGTCCTCCCAGGGAGCCGGGCTTACCATTCTGCAGACACATCCAGCGCCCGTCCGTCGCTCTCCTCCGGTTTGCACGCACAAGGCGGGCAGCCCCCTTTTTCACTTTTTCCCCCCCGTGTTATGCTGTAGAGAAACGCCGTATCATCAGGAAAGAAAAAAAGGCGAAGCGAGCCTCAGAGCTGCCTTTAAAAACCGAGCAGTACTGGGTCTTCAGAACGCTGCAGTCCGCTACTATAATAACAGCGACGGTGCTGATCGTAGTAACAGCAGTAATAGTGATAATAGTGATGATAATAATAATGGTAACGGGCGGGATGCGGCGCGCAGCATCCAGGCTGTGGGATCCCGACGAGCCGCACAAGCCGCACACGGGTGGAATGAGGATGGGGGGCGGAGAGGCGGCGGAGAATGCCTTAGACTGACAGCTACGTCCCACACCGGCTGTACCACCTGGCCGCGGGGGTGTGAGAGGCTCCAAGCAGCATGCACATCACACATGGGCGGCCGGAGCGCCCCGGGGCGGCGCACGGAGGCGGACGGTTCCGCTTCATAGGATTAGCGGTCCGGGATCGGACAAGACGGAGCCATTCAGGGAATAGTTTTAATGCGAGGACCTGATTAGCACAAAGAACCAATAAACATATGCACATTCGGTCTGGTGACGCGCACTTTTTTTTCCAAAGGCCAAGTTAAACGTTAATTATAGAACACATTATTAGACTATACCATTAGGGTATATCCCTAAATCATTCAAAGGGAAATTTTGATTAGATTTTAGATTAGATAGTCTGTTATTTTGTTACTAAAGTAAATAATAATTATAAAATTATAATAGTTATGAAAAAGAACATTTCCCACATTTGCACGTATGGTTTACTCTGCTCATCCGCAAAGATGAATGTTATACTGCACGACCAGCAGTTTTTACTACCAGTGATTTCAAATCAACGGATTACTTTTTACGCCTCCGTGCGCGCCGCTTAATTATGTGCATCTATTATGGACCTGTCAGAGAGCCCATTTCATTACCCGATCTATTCATTATCTGAAAACGTGCTTTAAATCCCAGGACAAAAAAGCCGTGAGAGGTAGTCTTCCTTTATTATTTCCCACGGACTTGAAGGACACCTTGTTATAAATCGGTGTATTTTGAAGCCCTCACCGGCCCGCGACAAGGACTCGACCCCGGCTCGAAATCCACGTTTACCTCGGAAGAGACCCAGGCTACTCGCTTTTAAGAAGTGGTTTCTGTTTCGTATTTACAAAATTATCCGCAAATATAGGCTTTCATTTGTAATCATTATGATCAGTGGAACAAAACACCCTTTCTGCGCCGAGAGACTAGATTAGCAAAAGGGGAAATTGAATCTCACTGAGGTTCACATTTGACAGACTGCGTCCATCTGATCCCAGAGGTTGAAAGCCAAATGCAGCTCTCCCGTTTTCTTCCGTAACACTGATCAGTAGGGCTAATTTTATAAGCGAACCCGTCAATCATCCATACCTGCGAGTGGCAGCATTTTCGAGACCACACTGGGATCCATTTAAAGGCAGCATCCCCGCCTGGATCTTCAGGGTCATTCAGATCTGGTCACAGCTTGATAATACGTTCATGGGGTAAAGGTCCCTCAAATTAAACTCCAGAAGGGGTTACTCACAGCTGCTGACATAAGCATTTTTTTTTTTTTGCATGTAGTGTTCATCACTTTCATGGAACCCGATGCTTGGCGTATGAAAGTATTTCCCAAAACTCATTTGCATTTTACTGCCAGAAAAAAAAAATCAAATGGGATGTATGACGCAAACGGAAAGGGGAATATTCTGGGGTTCCTATTGAGTTGTGTTCTTTGTATGTCGCATTTTGGCAACTTTAAATGACAGTTGTGTGAGAGGTAACCTTTCAGATAATGTCATTTTTAAATTGTGGTATTTAAATGTCCTGTAAGCATTTCTAATGTTAGGGTCAGAAACCATCATAAGCCTGGGTGCCAGCAGAGATTTTGGGCCCCAAAAGCATTTCATATTGGGCCCCCAACCACGACCAATTCAATTATGCTCCAAATTTTTTAGGTCAGTCAGGGGCCCTTGGAATCGTCCTAACCTGCTGCAAAAGTGTGCCCTTAATAATCAACACAGACTCAGAGAATATGTGAAATCCACACACTGATCTGCAGGCAGATTCACACCAGAGACAACATAGGTTCAAACCAGCAAAGCTATCTAGCCTGCCAGCTTGCCACCAGTCTGACAGGTAAGTTCCCAGCTGGGCTTTTTTGATAACGACACTGCTGTGTTTTGGTATTTTTTGTGTGTGAAGACACTCCTGACAGTTCATGATGTATTGAAGTGTTTGCAAATCTGGCATTTTGATTTGCCACGGGGGCTGTGTGATTTATTGTGGAGGAGAAATAATGTACGATTGCCATTGAAACAGAGAGAAGTGTCCGGCGAAGGTGAGCGCGTCGAAAGCGCACGCAAATTGCGAAGAGCAGAGCGCTTAAGCTACTTTAGGGAGAGACGGTTTGTCCGGGAACTCCGCTATATCCGATTGGAGAGCTGTTTCTGACTACCTATATAAAAGCGCAGTGATGTCATCTAGAATTACCCAGTCATATTAAGCCGAAGCAGTACAGAGCATACGTAACACGTGGTAAACGCAGCAAATTTTCCAGAATTTTTTGTACATCCGCACAATCTGAAATGGGCCTGCACAGTCTGCCCTCAGGGTCAGAGAGAATGGTCCAACTTCCTGCTCCAGCCTGCCATGGCTGCAGGATGGAAGTCTGGGACCTGCACATGATTAAATTCACAGCTTCATTCCTCAGAGCTAATCTCAGCTGGGCGGTGTTTAGGGTTTATCATGCTTAGCCTCTGAATAGATGTGTGAAAAGTTAAATTTACTTCGAAACCTATTAGATGGCGGTTGAATTCTTGTTGTGTTGACGTGTGACTAAAAAAAGAAAAAACAGTCTAGAGAGTAACGGCCATGTTATTGGGAGAGAACACCGCGTTTATGTAGATACACACACACACTAGAGCACAGTATTGGCTACATGATCAGGAAGGAAATGGTAGGTTTTGTGGTCTCTCTTGAGATCTTTGGTTAATTTCCTGGCACTCTGACTTCTGACCTTTCGAAAGACAAAACAAGCATTTGAAAATGAAAGCTTGAACTTAAATTACTTTAAATTCAGTCGCCAACCACATTTGCATTCTGAAAATTTCCCACAATTTATTCCCATGTGTTATCCTGCAGAGTTAGTGCCAGATGTATTCAGATGGTTCAAGATATTAATGCTCCAGAAGAAATGAAGGATATCTAGATAACATGGAGGGGGTCATGAGATGACATTGTGCTTCAAGGTTATCGCTTCAAGAAACTTGAATTACATGCACCATAAAACCCTTAATTACTCCACACTCAATACTGATCGCATTCTCTTAATGAGATGATCAAAGCTAATCATTAGAAAATCCAACAAAGATTGTGGTGACATTTTCAAATAACAATGTACCCCATGTCGCAGTGCAGGGATGTGGTATTATTTTAATTGAGGAAGTTGCAGGCAGCATAATTTAATTTATGCTTATCAGCACGTTGAGATTTATTAGATAATTAGGACAATGGCTGTTCATATTCATTCTAGCTTTTGTGGGCTAAATGATCTTTTGCTGCCAGTTGTAAAAAGAGTATTAGAATAAACCTCTGATTTGCACCAGCTTTGAACTGTATTATTCTGTGACTTTCCATTTCAAATTTTTTAAGTTTTTTCTAGGTGAGGGTGGGAAGCCACGTAAAAATGCATCAGCCATCATCCCTCTTATAATGAATGAATATGCTATAATGAATGAATATTGGGCTGCCATTGAGCCGTCGTATAAGCAGAGTAAAGGTGCACCCTTCAAAAATCACTTGAGTCGTAGAGTCAGAAGCGCCCCCCCCTCGCCATTGTAGTAGCAACGCTGCTTAATTAGGTGCCATTGATTATCCCTCTCTTCTCTTCCTCTTTAGAATAATTGAGAATGTGAAATACCAATCTATAAACACACATAAATTAAGCAGTTACTCATCCCAGGATGCCTGTATATTTCAAACAAAACATATTGAACATAAAATCTTTAGACCTTAATGTTGAAGTCCTCTGATAACGCACTTGAAGCCCATGCCAGACACGGCTGCTAATTAAAAGCCATAAGTGTTGAATAATATGATGATTTATGTGGAGCACCATCCAGATCCACACGTGGTACGTTTATGGAGTACTTTACCTTCTCTTGTCCTTGGAACGCGGTGCCTACAGATGGCCAAAATCCCAAATAACATACTTTAAAAGTGATGCTTCTCGTCAGGACCCACCCTTCCTGTAACCCAAAAGCACGTACGCCGAACTGAGCAAATAAAACGTTTATGACACTTCTGCACACTCACCTCCTTCCCATCTCATCCTAGTTTTATGGAAGTTTGCGAAAATCTTTTTTTTTCTAATTCTCACGCAGTAAAATGTTTCTCAGCCCTGGTGAATTAATATTCTGCTTTTTCTTTTTTTTTTTTGCAAATACCTTAATTGTTATATTTCATACACAGAAAATAATTTTCCTGCTAAACTATGATATATAAAGGTGAAGATCAAAGTAAAGCTTAGAGCATATTCATTCAATTTGTGTTGAGGATTATTACGAGTGGCTGTCATGGGCTAAGGCATTTATTGAAACATACATTAAAGTGTGCATTAAAGTGTGTATTACTAATTTGAAAGACGCACAAGAAAAGAATCTGAATGAGCAGCATATTGGAGAGGAGCCTGTTGGAAATTAAGCCAAGATCCAAGGAACCGTTCAGTTCTTAAATCTTCATTCCAAACCTATTAGGTATTAACCAGCAAACAAAGTCACGTTGCAGCAACAGCTGGCAAACTGTGCATGGTCGGCTTCCTGTGTGTCGCTTGGCCTGTTGATGTAGGACTGAAAATCGCGCTCTTCCTCCGCGATGCCTCGCAACATCAGCACCTACCACTTCAATGAGGGGAAATAGCACTGCTTCCAGTCCGCAGCTGCCTTATTTATGAGCATCTTCTCTAATTACAATGTCACCCAAACGTCCTTCACGTACCCAAATCACAGGTGTCACTGCCGGTCTCCTCTCCAAGACTGCATTTCACTGCAGCCTCCCAACTTGTCTTCTCTCTGAAATAGCAATTTCCACCATACAGTAATAGGATCGGGGGGGCTTTCTATACCGTAATGTGATTGATGACAGATTAAAAGGATTCTGAGAGTGCGGGGGCACTTTTAGCACCTGGCCGACATCCGGTTTCCTTCTGTGTGTCGGCATGGCGACTATGCAGATGAGGTTTGGAGCAGAGAGCGAGACGATTTAAGAAGGGCCGCTTTCGGCCGCTTAGAGGATCACAAACAAAGCTGGAGAGAGCGTCCACTTCACATTCCACGCCTGCACTCTGCTCGCAGTCACGCAGGAACACAGAGGTTAAAAACCGCACTTCAGAAAGGGGAATATATTAGCCTATGGGACAAGAACAGACGCTTTCAATACCATGAGAGTTTTTTTTTTTTTTTTTTGCTTACTAGATTTCATCCCTAACCATTGAATGGGTCTGCTTAGGGCTTAGGCTTTCATTAACTGTTCTGCTGTCCACTAAAGAATAAAAATACAGTCAAACTTCCTTATCCGTGCATGGAAAGGGGTGCCCATAAGTAAGAAATGCCCGTAATTTAGAACATGAACAGTACAGTACAACGTACATGTGTACACATACAAAGTACATGATATTTATGAGGTGCAACGATTATACAGTAATAGGATGTTATTTCAGTCTGAGCTAGCGAATCATCCCGTTTTTAACCAGCATCAAGTGAGTCTCAGGAGCTCTGCTAACTGATTATTATTGTTGGTTTGCTTTTCTTTGATGGGTATTACTGTGTATGATTTGTTTGGTTTATTGGATTTTCACTTTGCCCTTATCTGTACTTTCGCTTTGCTTTACTTGCTCTTTGGTCTCGAACTCTCGCCTGGTTTTTGGTTACCGTCTTCACGCGCCCCTCGGACTTTGGCGCTGTGATCTCTGTGTATGCGTCAGGTGCATAGGGAGTGACTGCAATTTTTGTTTTGTGAGCTTATGTTGTATGCTGTTGTTTGCATAGGGAGTAAGGTGTAGAATTTGCTGTTGTGTGTTTGTTTTCTCTGCACTTAGGTAAGTTAGCTTTGGGTTGCGTTCGGAAGCTGAGTTTTGTTTATTGTTTTCGCTATAGTCACTCCTGAGTTCATTTGCACCGGGTTTATTTGTGTCCGTGCCGTGTCAATAAAAACAGAAAAATATCTTTTTTAAAAATACCCCTTTGTCCACATGTGTTCCCTTGCCCATCGCACCCTATCCTTCCCTTACGCCACGTCCCCTTTCCCTGTCACTCTGTTACACCCCAACCCTAGGCTGGGGCTTGTAACAGCAGCTGCTGGTTGTATGAAATTAATTTGCGCATGTGCGTGATTAGAGCTGCCCGTATATTGGAAATTATAAAATGAACAGAAAGGCTGAACATTTGTTAACCAGTGACAGCAGGTAGCACTGATGTGTCACACCTCTGAGACCAGGCTTTGAGTCTCCGCCATGGCTCCAGGTATGGAGCTTGCATGTTCTCCCCGTGTCATCGTGGGTTCTCCACACAGTCCAAAACATGCTGATGCTGTGATGGGTTGGTGCCCCATCCTGGGTTGTTCCCTGCCTTGTGCCCTGTGATGGGTTGGTGCCCCATCCTGGGTTGTTCCCTGCCTTGTGCCCTGTGATGGGTTGGTGCCCTATCCTGGGTTGTTCCCTGCCTTGTGCCCTGTGATGGGTTGGTGCCCCATCCTGGGTTGTTCCCTGCCTTGTGCCCTGTGATGGGTTGGTGCCCCATCTTGGGTTGTTCTCTGCCTTGTGCCCATAGGCTTCAGATTCCCCCCACCCCAACAACCCCGAACAGTTACAGAAGATGGATGGATGGACACGTATAGTGAACAATAATCATTTAAATGGATAAAGTGATTCTTCTAAAAATCATCTTTCCATTTTCCTGGATTCCTGGTGGGTATACCTAGCCGTTCCCAAAGATCTTCTCTGTTTTGAAGCTCCTGCATTCTCCTGCCTGGTGTGGATAAAGACCTTGTGTCTGCCACCATCGGGTGGCTGCCCAGGTTCCATTTAATTCAAGCTGACGGGAGGTGTCACTGGCCTGGGGTGAGTGCACAGACTCAGCACTGTACAAAGTCAGCTACAGTGACATTTATTAATATACCGCCCAGAGCCAGAGGTGCAGCCTTTAAGCAAGCCGTCATCACAGCCTCCTCTGGATTTATGAGCTGTTCGAGGTCTTTGAAACCCAGCCGAAACATCTGTGGCAAAACGTGGCAACTGGGCGCAAGCGAAACACCGCAATTTACACAATGAAACGTTCTCCTCATAAACCGGCCAAGTTGAACATTCTACATCTACTGCGGTCCTGTGAATAATTATATCTATATTTATGTTCAGATGCAAAATAAAAAAGGAGTGGGTTATTGGCCAAAGCTTTATGGCACCGGTGTCTTGTGTTTAACCATTAATGTGGAAATAACACTGGGTGGTTCCTTGCCTGTGATAAACCAGTACTGTTTAGGGACTTCATTCCTTTATGGTGGTGCGGACGACCGACAGAAAAGAGCACATAGATCATGCTGAGAGGCTGCCACAACTGAGGGATACCTCAGTTTACTGATTGTGGCTTTAAGCGCGTATTGCACCCATCAGTTATCTGTCCTGCAATCTTACTCACCATTCATTCCTTTAGCAGATCAGGGAAAAGACCAAGGCTGGGTTCACATTCGGCAAAGTGGGATGCTTTGTAACAGTGGGTGGTGCTGTGTATAAAACCCAAAGGCTGTTCATGTTAGCTACTGAAGGATTAGCGTGTGTACAATCCGAGCCTCATAACGATCCTTAAATTCCTTTTAAATTGATAATAAAGCCTCTGATTCAGGCCATTGAGGGTTAGCTGTGCTGGAGGAATGGTAGGGGGATGAGTTCAGGGTCAGTCCCCCTCTGGCCCTGTCCCATGTGTCGACTCCATGTTTGGGCAGTAGTTCTTATTGACCCCACTGTTTTTTGCCACTCCCAGGGCTGCTGCGTGGCTGTACGAGCTGAACATGTGGCTATGAATCATGTGTCCCCACCAGCGTTAGTTTCTGGTTGGCCGGAGGCCAGTCTCAATTGTTAGAGACTTTCAGTTTGGTTTTGTCCCTGGTTAATTGTTTTTTATACTCTATTAGGTTCTCGCTCCTGTGTCTAGTTTAGTTTTGTTCTTTTTTACCTGTGTTCCATGCATCTCTTAGTGTTTGTAAGGCTTGATTGTAATTACCCGCACCTGTCCCTTGTTACTTGAATTCCCAGCGTTTGGTTAATTGACTATTTATTTGTCTTAGCTCTTGTTGGTGCCATGCCTCAGGTCGACCCCACCTGGTCCCTTTGTTTTCTGGTTCTTCCTTTGTGTTCTGTTTTGTTTAATAAAACCCTGTTTGTGGAGTCCCTTCCTTCATCATCCTCTGCTGTAACAACAGGGGGACTGACTCTGCCTGTAACATGTAATACTGTCTGACTTCAATTCTAATAGCCGTGTGGTCAACAATGGAGACAGGAATGCAGATGGTCAGTGGGTGAGCCCAGTATGATGGTCCAACCTTCTCAGACATCTCAACGTGCCGTTCAGTGATGGTATCTGCCAAGCTAACTCACTGGCCAGCTCTTGGAGAGAGGGTGTCAGCTTGCAGTAAATCTGGGAATTTCTTGAGTCCGGCACGACACGAGAAAAAATCAAATGCACTCCAGAGACCAAACGAACGCCTTGATCGTCAAATGCTACCGACAACTGTGTAGAGGAACAACACACATTCACTAATATTTGTCTAAAAATTTTTCATTTTCATCAAAACTGGAATTTCTTTGATAAGCGTATCAGTTCTGCTGCTGTCTCTCTCTCCATTCTGTCTGGGTCTTTGAATCGGCAGACTGAGACATGTGCTGTGATTTGCAGAACTCAACCAAATGCCACACAGGCAACTCAGGGAGGCTGTCAGGAAAAGACACGAACTGTCTGACAGGAGCTGCCGGCCAGCTTGGCATGAGCTTTTCATGTCATGAAAACCTATTGCTATACCACACAAATAGCTGCTATCCTACCGTTTTGTATTAATTCCTAATTACACCCTGGATGACAGCTTTACAACGGAATGCCCCCACTGTAATGCATTGCTGCCCTCGTCATTCACACCCTCTAAGTGAAACATTTTTTTGTGAAAACTGTTTGTAATTTTGACCACATGCTGATATGTAAAAATCTTAACTATGAACATTTTACTAACATTTTCTTGAATGAGCAATTTGTTTTTCTAAATGTTGAACGGAAGCAAGGAAACAATCAGCATATTCGCCTTAGTGATAACAGGTGCCCCCAAACCATTGTACACAGTGCAGTGGGGAAAAACAAGTGCCAGTACTCCCCTTGATATTCAGCACCAGGTGCTGGTACTCCCCTTGTTAATCAGTACCAGGTACCGGTACTCCCCTTGTTAATCAGTACCAGGTACCGGTACTCCCTTTGTTATTCAGCAACTGGTGCCGGTACTCCTCTTGTTAATCAGTACCAGGTGGCGGTACTCACCTTGTTAATCAGTACCAGGTGCCGGTACTC
>JAODKL010000037.1:5748576-5797243 GCA_026780765.1 Petrocephalus schoutedeni
TGGCAGGGCACGATGCTGGGTACACCCAGGATGGGATGCTAATCCATGGCAGGGCACGATGCTGGGTACACCCAGGATGGGATGCTAATCCATGGCAGGGCACGATGCTGGGTACACCCAGGATGGGATGCTAATCCATGGCAGGGCACGATGCTGGGTACACCCAGGACGGGATGCTAATCCATGGCAGGGCACGATGCTGGGTACACCCAGGACGGGATGCTAATCCATGGCAGGGCACAATGCTGGGTACACCCTGGAGTGGTTCACCCTGTACTGGATGCCAGCCCGCGGTCAGGCACAATGATGAGTAGACCCTGGAAGGGTACACCGTGGATTGGATGCCAGCCCATGGCAAGGCACGCACAATGGGCAAATTATAGTCAGTGATTTACCTAACTGCATGGCTTTGAACTACAGGACAAAACCACACGAGAACAAGAAAACATGCAAACCCCACAGAGGCAGTCCACTGACGCCCTGGAAGTGAGAATAGACCCACTGAACCACCCACAAAGGCCTTATAAATCATATTAATAATGTATGTCTTATTTCACATCTGCATTTTAATTTAAAGTGGTAAGAAAAAATGTAGCTCCTAGCTGTATGTTGAAGGCTAAATTGCTGGTGAAAAGGGAGTCTGCTTTATCCCAGGAAAAAAACAAGATCAAATAGCAAGAATATCCTCAGTTTCATTAATTGCAGATGTTGGAAGGCAGTATGAAAGCAGAGGGCTTAGCCACACAGACCCGGGGGTTCGGGGTGTGAAATCTGCACATTCTCCTCATTCGCCCATAGAGTGTGTGCACTGGGATGGACCCTAGGACGGCCTATCAGCAGGGGCTGGGTCAGCTAAATCACAGCGAATAAGATGGCATTCTAAAAAAGAGTACAAAATCACTTCACATTTGCAGAAGTTCCAGATGTTAGTATTTAAGATAGAGATGATGTAACTGACAATAAGAACACTTTACCCCACAGCCAGCATAAACAGTTAGTTGATGGATGGATGGATGTGTACATATGCATAGCCGTGAGTTTAAATAAACCATTGATTATCCCATTGATTATTTTTGGACACCTCATACTTTTCTGTTCATCAGAAGAGTATTTTGCCTCGTTTTTGCACTTTGGGGGTAGAATAACGATCAACTCGCACGTTAGCACGTTCCAGGTTTTTCCGTACCACCGGGCCCATCCAAACGGAGCTGCTCTTTCCGTCCGGATTGGAATCCGCAGCCTGGCTCCCTTTCAGTGCTAATCTCCCTGCTAAACCGCCCAAGCATGCTTCGGACTGCATCCCCAACCTCAGAGAAATGGCTCTGGGCTGTGTGGGGTTTTAGGAGGGGCGTCCGGCCACTAGGGGGCGGTGCTGATACACGTGGGCGTGCTGACATCAGCACTCTCCAGGCCAGAGTCATCCAGAGTCTGCTCACCTGCCTTCTGTTCTCCCAGGAGCCACTTTGGCCTCGTCTCCCAGGGCCGTGGTTCTTACCCAAAGATACTCTGGCCTGCTGAGATGTCATCCCAAGACACAATTTTGGGGTTAAATTTATCCGAGATTGTGAACGTCACACGCCACATTTGGTCAACGTCGTCAAAATGCTACTTTAAATATTACCCATTGGCAGGAGGATGGATGCAGTGTTTTTGTGTGAATGTGTTTTTCAAGTAGAATAAAATGTGTTTTGGATTTTTTACAGGATTTTTTTCTAGATTAATAGCTGGACAAAAGGCAATTTCTAGTGTAGCCTTATGTGACCTGAATTAATGTAACAAACAGGTATGGGACGAAGGCGCTAATTTCTCAGACGGACAGCATAACAAAACTGTTTTGTGGGCGAGGGGCGGTCCACGCACACCGAGGGGGGTGGCCGCGTGCCATCTTAATTCCCCCATTGATTTTTCATGAAAGGCAGGATCCATTAAGATAAGATGCACAATGCCCTGGCAAAAGCTACGTGCCAATAAAGGCCATTAACCTAGGGGACTATTTACACTTGGGGACTTCTGATCATTTTCATCTCGGTTTGAGGCCCTATTTGTCTATTTGGAAAATGGATTCTTAGGCACAGTGTCTTCTTCACTGTCATTTCCCCCCTTTCAAAGGGCATGCAGACAGCATGGGTGTTTTTTAGGTGATGACCTTTGGGTGTGAGCCTCCCCAGGGGTGGGCGATACGTCAAAAATATCATATCACAATTTTTTCCTGCAAGGAGCAGAATCCACAACCTTTTTCCAAGTTGGTTTTTAAGATTATTTTGCAAGTTACTGAACAGTATAACCAAAACTAATTCCTTCATTTAAAAAAATATACCCATGTAAAGTAACAATTATTAAAAGGTAAAGTAACAGAGCATACATGCTTTTTCAGGTGTTTTTATTTCGAAAATATAAACAAGTTACATTTTACCGTTGTCGAATGTTTTTTTTCAGGGACCGACTCCTCTATATCGTCGATGCCGCTATGTTGCCAAGGGCACGAATCTCTATTATTGGTTTATTGGCGTGTTGAAAAGGATTTCGCTGACAAAACAACTTAAGTTGCATGTATGAGTCATAGAACTGCAACAGATAGAATGGGCACTGTAGCACGATACTAACCACCTCTCCGTAAAGGCAGATCCTGGATACATTTTAATCATTCACGATCCAACTTCGCCAAATCGCACACCCCAAAAGCCTCGCCACCTACAGTAAATACTGACACAGACTGGGGGAGGGCACAGAGCTGTCCAGGATTATCACCCGCGCTCCATCGCCTTCCAGTTTCACCCGCCTCCCATCGGGTGCCTCTGGTAAACCCACAGAGTCGCCTGGTGGCTTCCAAAGCCTCATATCTCCCATCACTAATTTCAAGGATGAGTAACCCCATTGACCTCAGAGGAGAAGACAGAGACATACTCCAGCTAAACCCGTGATTTATAAATGTCGAAATCCCCAGGAGCGATGACGGGTTACGGGCTTGCGGACGCCCACACGCGCAGCCTTCATCGCTGCACGCGAACCAAACATGATCTGACACCAAACAAATGTTGCTGACAGTCTGTGATGCAAATTTGATTGTCTGGAATTTAATTGTGCTGTTTACTTCCCATGAGTGAACTTAGTGATGCTGTGCCCAATGTGATCCTGCCCGCTGACTATGCTGTCTATGCTTTCAGTCTCTTCCAGAAGCATATCTTTTATTTTCCCCGATTTATAACTCGCTTAGAGCCAATCTAAATGCAAACATTCCTAAGCAATTATCTGAGTCAATATTTAATCTGCAACTTCATTTGGATTATTGAAAACAAAGCTTGGATAATACAAACTTTGACAAAATGATGGGATTGTGTTGTAACTTCCAGACCAAAAGGTGCTCCCAATGGGAGAAACTCGGAAAAGGTGAAAAGTCCAACCGCTTAGCTGGACCAAGGTAGCATAGGACACAAGGCTGGGGTGCACTCTGGACAGGATGCCAGTCGATCACAGGGCACATGCAAACTCCATGGGTGATTCAGAGGGGCCTATTGGCTTAACTGCCTATCTTTAGGCTCTGCAAGGAATCCTACTCAACAAAGAGACAGGATGCAATCACCAAACTCACAAAACAGAGCTGGGATTTGAGCCTGTAACCCTAGAAGTGTGAAGCAGCATTGCTACGCACTAAGCTACCAAAAAAAGCAGAGGCCCACACTCACATTTGCGGGGCTCTTAGTACAGACTGCCACGCTTCCCTGACCTGTTTGTCAGATACCACAGGGCACCGCATGAATCACCGGTGATGTTTCCATGCTGTCGAAAACGCTCGGATTAACAGCCGTCAGTGGCAGCAGCCGATGCAGTTGTTGCACGGAATGCCGTCTCTCTTTTACCTGAATGCCGAGCTTTAAACGCGCTGACTGTTCCCATGCTGAACGGAGGACAGGATATCAGCGATGGCTTCTCCCAGCGACACGGCCCTGATCTCTGCGCAGAGCAGCCGCGCCGCAGCACTGACAGACGTGCCTGACAGCAACCGACTCTCTCACACTTTCGCGTCATGTGGAAACCTAATTGTCAGTCTCACTGACAATTTGGGGACTCCAGTCCAACCCAGCACAAGTATAGGTTCTTCCTTGGAATGGAGCGCTCGATACGTAATAATTTCCCTGTGGAGGGCTCCTAATTAACAGTTAAGATTTCAGATTCCTCATTGTATAGATGTGGTAGCTATTGTTGCTTATCTAGCTATGGTTACTGTGAGGCATGGTTATCTGGCCCCACATTAACTGATCCACTGTGCAGCAGTAGGGCGGGGGCCCCCACACCCGCTCATTATGTACTGTTTTTAAAGGTATCTGCGATGCAGTTTGGAAAGGAACCACCCCCCCTCCCCCCACTGAGACCTGACTATCTGTCCATCAGATTCTATCCTTTATAGATTTGTTTGTTTCCACTGGTGCCTGTAATTAGACCAAAGCAGTCATTGCTGTTAGCTGGCTTATCTCCGGTGCACGCAGCATTCTGTTTTATCTGTTAATGTGCTTAATTAATTACCCACTACGTTTTTCCTTCTCTTTAAATGAAAATATTTTGTGAGGATGGAAATCTGCCAGCATATCCATAACAACGAATCGGCGGATCGGCATTTAGAAATGGGCGTTGATACTTGTGAGAAGGTAACAGAAGCTTGTGAGATCGTGTGCTTTTAAGGGAATGAAAGTGGTCAACTGCTTTCAAGTGACGCTGACGTCCATTGCTGAGGTTCACTGAACTGCCTCTCCGCACGCTCTCGGCCTCGATGAAGCGCCACATGGTTGTGCATCCAAACCTGGCAGCTCTCCACCGTCGCCCCTACAAGATGCCCACAGAGACGTGGTGCCACCGTCAAGCAGGCGGAGAGGAAGGAAGCAGAGACTCGGGGGGGGGGGGGGGGCTTTGTGGATACTGCCGTGTGTGTTAGCTCCTCGCCCTGCATAGTAATGCTTCCTTTCATTTAAGGTCCAAACAAGATGTATTCTGGATGGAAGCTCATTAGATGCTGCTGAAGCCAGAGAGATCACCACCACCACCACCCCCCAGGAGCTGCAGTGCTCAGCCCGGCCGTTCTGCATGTGTGCGTGATTGACTGGTTTGCTCGTATCGCAATGCTTCCCGGTTCACTGCAGCCTCGACTGGATACGCATTTACTGCCATTGGGTATATGGGAGCTGATGATTGTGTGTTTTATTTAAGAAAATTAAAAAAACTGAGGTCAAATTGGAAGCTAATGATACTTCTGATGAGGACAACGGCAGAACCACAGGGGAGGTGCCTTCCTGCGACTGAGCTGCACTCTCTCGAGCCGATACTTAGTGTGTTAACACGCTTAAGGGGAGATGGTGCTGCCGGTTAGGTCTCCCCCACAACGCCTGAATGGGCCTCCCGAGCAAGGCAGTTAATAAGCACTTAGCTGGATGACTTGCTGGGCGTGCGGACAGCCTGCCTTGCCTGGGTTACGCCAGAGCGTCCGAAGAGCATGGCGATCCACCTCCGCAAGCGAGGAAGCAGCCGGCCCAAGCCCGGCCCTCAAGTCAGCTCTTACTCCGCAGAGCATGCGGCGTCCCATCAAACGGAACCGGCGGGCTCAAAGCGGGCGAGAGCGGGTGCTCTGCGGGTTAGCGGGTGAGCAGAAGACGGGCCGGTTTCAGAGGAAAAGCTTCTGAGGCTTCCGAATGTGAGCGCGAAACACTGCACTTTCGCAGAGAATAGAGCAGATCCCACAGGGAGGAAATCAAAACAAGCATGAGGAGGGCATAATTCTATAATAGCAGCGTCGTGTCGCTTTACGGAGGGGGCGGGGTACCTATTTTTGTTTGTTTGCCTTAACAACATCTGTTATATATTTATTTCCTGGAATTAGAAAAAAGCATTGGTTCTATGCGACGGTGCCACCGTTGCCACGCAGCGGGTTATTGGTTGTTTGTGTTCAGAGAGGAAGGTCATTAGCAAATGGCCAATCTTAAAAAAACACAGCCCCTGCAATTATTTTCCTTGTCTCTGCGCTCAGCCCAGAGGAAACTGCTGACATGTGCCCTGTGTTGGAGCTAATGAGGAAATCAGACTGATCCACCTATCAGGCCCGATCCTCGTCCGCTTTGTCAATTTATTGGGTCGAAGAGAGTGGGCGCGGAGCCTGAGATCCCCGGCGTTGTTCATTGGTGGCCAGAGGTTGCCCGTAAGGTTCATGTTAATAACTTTTGCCACACATTGAACAGCGAGATTTCCAACTCCCAAATGCAGGAAGGAGGGTGCCACTGCTATCAGGGAGGGCAGCCCAGTGTCTCCATGCATCTCTGCCCCCCCCCACCACCACCCCCCAGAACACCGGGGCTCTTCAGAAACATCTCCGCTGACTCACGCCTCTCGTCACGCTGCGGTTGCATGTGAGAAGTGCTATTGGACATTGGCTTTTGCTGTTCACTCAGTCCCACCCATCAGACACTAACATCTGTAATGAACCGATTTATAATCACAGTAAATAACTGTGATTTTTTTTTTTAATCCACTGAACAAAATGTAATAAGAATGTATTTCCGCATTATACAAAGTAATTTTGGAATATGTTAACTCCATCTGAAAGCGTTTTTAAAAAAAAAAAAAAATTTCACACTGACATGGATCATAAAATGCTGGAAAGGTCTTCCTGTTGTCTTCTCGCAATGCCTCCTTGGACACTAATCGGACGATAACTGTGATTACATTACTGCAGTTTGCTGATTATCCAGTAACAAGAATTTCTGCTAAGTTATTGCTCTAGAGGGCAGTTAGATCTTGCCTCATATTTTTCCTGTGATGGTCTGTGGCACTTTCTACAGATTCTTCTGTTGCCTGGAGCAAAGGAATCCTTTACTTCTGAGCACTCTTAACTGAACATGACAGACACAAACCAAAGCTTGCCTGGCCAGGTGTCTGACTCACTGTAACCCAGACAGAATAAGACAGACACGAAGCTTGCCTGGCTTCTGCTCATTAATTTCTGCTGTTTAAGGAAGGGGTCATATTGACAGCATGCATCTCAGAACCCAGTTTCTAACTGGTATCTCGAGCAATTTGCTTCCCCACAGGACCTTACAAAGTAATTCAGCACCCAAAGGGAGCCATTACGGCAAAAAAATCAGCAATACCACAGGGATAAAATACTCGCAAGTGTCAGAGCCAATGCCATGCCTCTGATGTCACTCTCTCTCCAACGGACAGTACAGCCAACTTGCTTTGCACTAACGCAATTAGTTCCAGATCAGCAGAGAGGCCAACCAAACTCTAACCCTGGAACATGCACCCCCCCCCCCCCCACATTCATTATGTAATTCATTGCTATTTCTATCTAAGTAAAGCTTACCTAATGTGTTTAGCACTGGGCCGTAAACTCACTAGTGTTTCCTTTCAGAGATGCTGGTTGTATTTGGCCTAATCCCATCCCGACCCACCACTAAATACTAATCTGCACCACTTTCAAATAAATCCTTTCTTTAATATTATTTCTGAAAATTTCATGAAAAACTTCACAGGTAATATTTCAAAAGGGAAATGTATTGAAGGAAAGAGACCTCAACAATCAACCTACTTTGAAATACAGTGTATGCAATATTCAGTATGAAACACTGATTACTATATTTGGCTCTTTTGTCATCACCATGTCCCCACCCCTGCAATCTGATTGGGCCCCACCCAGCATACCAAAAAGCCCCGCCCAGTATGGCATCCTGCTAACACCATTGATGCCTCCCATGAACATCTCGGGCCTGCCTGTCAGCCTTGTTTTGCTGCCGTCTCTGCTGTAGCATTTCCTACGATTAACAGAAGTGGATAAATGAAACTTGGCTGTTTAAAAAATAATTATCAAGCCGTGCAGACTTGGCAGGTGCAAAAACAAACGTGAATGTTTAAATACACACTTAGCATTTAAAAAAAAATAATCCTTCGGCATCAACTGATCAGAATACTGAGCTCAGTGAGTATCTGCGGGGTCACTGCCGCACACTTGCCCAATCAAACCTGTAAATGCTCATTTCAGGGAACAGCATTTTCATAGCAGGTGCTACAGACTGAAAGTGCATCCCCCCCCCCCCCCCCCCCCCCCAAAAAAAAACCAATGAAAATTAACATCGCTTTCAGAATACGTCCTAGGCATTAAGAACAACAAACACATTACAGTGGTCTATATAGCACTGAGATGAACTACTGGCCATCGGCAAGTTCTCTGCTATCTCACTGGCCATCAGCAAGTTTTCTTCTTGGCCAACTACTGGCCACTGGCAAGTTCTCCGCTATCACACTGGCCACTGGCAAGTTCTCCGCTATCACACTGGCCACTGGCAAGTTCTCCGCTATCACACTGGCCATCGGCAAGTTCTCCGCTATCACACTGGCCATCGGCAAGTTCTCCGCTATCATACTGGCCACTGGCAAGTTCTCCGCTATCACACTGGCCATCGGCAAGTTCTCCGCTATCATACTGGCCATCGGCAAGTTCTCCGCTATCACACTGGCCATCGGCAAGTTCTCCGCTATCACACTGGCCATCGGCAAGTTCTCTGCTATCATACTGGCCACTGGCAAGTTCTCTGCTATCACACTGGCCATCACCAAGTTCTCCTCTATCACACTGGCCATCGGCAAGTTCTCCTCTATCACACTGGCCATCGGCAAGTTCTCCTCTATCACACTGGCCATCGACAAGTTCTCCTCTATCACACCGGTCATCAGCAAGTTCTCCGCTATCACATTGGTCATCAGCAAGTTCTCCGCTATCACATTGGTCATCAGCAAGTTCTCCGCTATCACATTGGTCATCAGCAAGTTCTCCTCTATCACACTGGCCATCAGCAAGTTCTGTGCTATCACACTGGACATCACCAAGTTCGCCGCCATCAATCTATGAGTCTGTCAATCGATATCCATAAGAAATCCTGCTGTGACAAGTTAGTTCAGCTGTCATTATATTAGAATTACTTTTCTCCCTTAAGCAGTCTGCGCAGACTTTAAAAGGACTTTGAGTATGTATGCATTTGAATTACATATTATACTTCAGGCTGTTTTCATGTAAATACACTTCTAGGTTTGTTTCACTCATTATATTTTAAGTAGGGTGGTAATCCTTTATTTTACTGACATGAAAGCGGGAGGAAAATCAGGAAAAACAATACTAATGAGATGAACACGAAGAACAGAATCCCCAACAAAGAACAAACAAATAAACAGATGAACATTCTGCAGCCCTGACCAGGACGAGCACAGACAAATATACAAATGAAACCTGCAAAGCAAAGATAGGCTAATGAAGCAAGAAGGTTTGCTAGGAGCAAGATTAATCAGGGGAAGAAAGCATACAAGTAAAATAAAGGGACATTCAAAACTGAAGCATACAAACTTACCATCTTCACATTCTATGCTATTTTAATATATATGTAATCTTTGAAGGCCATTTCATGTTTACGTACAGATTCTCCTTGTTCCAAAAGAGAGGATTTAATTGTTAATATCTTATTTTTTATGGAGTAAACACTAGTGCAGATTTCTTCCAAGAATGCATTATAATATGGAAGGCCCCATCCAGGAAAAATGTGTTCATATTAAAGGGTGGGGGTGGGGGTGGGGGGTTGAAAACAGCAGTAGCTGAAGAGTGGACCAATTTGCCTAAGGCAGTAAGGAGAAACGGTAGTTATGATGCTACTCACTTGTAGAAGTATCATTTTCTCTGAACATATCTGCTTGTGTGCAGTCCGCTTCTATCTTCAAATCTTTTAATTTCTCAAACATCCAAAACTGGATCAGCCGTTCCCTTGTCGACGGCCTCTCGGGGATCCATGAAAGTCTTACAGCGTGTTCGCCGCCTGCGAGTTCAGCTAGCAGGCACACATCGCTCAAACACGCTGTTCCGCATCCAAGCTGGGACACGAGCATCTCCCTGCCAATGTTAACAATGCTTCTCTGTGAAAGAGATGTATTCATACTTCTGGCAGACAACATGTTTGCTGCAGTTTGAGCAGATACAGATTTGCTAAGCGTGTCTGTCACTGGGACTGCGTGTTACTAAAAAGGCACTGAAAATGACTCATGAGATGTAATTAATAAAAACATAGATTCAATAAAATGAGCACATCCACAGGAGAAAGGAAGACCACTGCTATGTTTCTGTCACGCATCCTTCACAGAATCTCACATATCCTTCACCCTCCAAATCAGGTTGTCTGGTCGGTCATTAACACTTTTCCCTAATCTCACACTTCTCCAGGGTTTCAGGCCTCAGTTTTTAAAAAGCATCCGGCTCCAAACATAGAATCATTTGACATTGGCTCACCATTTAAGAATACCAGACTGTCCTTAACCACAATAGACGTATGCAGTGTAGTTTAGTAGTAGTAGTAGTAGCAGTAGTAGTAGTAGTAGTTGTTTGTTAAATGGGACAGTTTCCCTACATCAGGGTTCCCCAATTCCAATCTTAGAGGGCCAGAATCCAACACAATTTGCAGATTTCCCTGCTCAAACACACCTAAGTCAGCTAATTACCAGGCTTAGGTGTGTCTGAGCAGGGAAATCTGCAACCTGGCCCTCCAGGACTGGATCTGGGGAACCCTGCCCTACACTGACCAAAAAGCATCTGTCTGTTAGAAGACAGGGAGCTGTGGGGAGAGATTCTACAAAAAACCTAAGGGTGACGTACAGCTATACTCTGAAATAGGAGAGTCGAAGTGGGCCAGCCCCAGGACGGCCCTCCGTCGTGCTCCTGCGAATGAGCACATCTGCATGACCGCAAAGCCATATGCAACAATCTCACTCCCCTTACAGAGCTGAGAGTTTCTCTCCCATTTTATCTGCTGGACGTATTCACACTCTTTCCAGAACTTTCCGTTTAATCTCCTCAAGTGAGGCCAGTCTCTTTTCACAAAAGTTTTTTAATTTGTAGGCATGCGGCACCTCCAGGCTCCTCAGGAAAAGGAGCCCCCTCAGTTCCGGCAGGACGAGCCCGTATAGTACCTTCTTTAAATAAACGGCACGCCCTGCCTTAACCCTCATGATGAAACGGAAACTGGCAGACTGCATTCACATGTACCAGACGTCTGTAGGCTGTGCCGAAAGGTCTGTTTTAGGCAGTGGATTAAAAAATTATCCTCTTTTAAAAATGCCACAATAAAAACATATGGATTTGGTAAAGGAACATATAAGTAACCTAATTATTATCCAGTGACAGGCTATAACAGTAAACAGTGAGTTCAGATTATGTGTCAATTGTGGCTGAACGTAATTCCTCCAGATGGCCAGTAAATTCCGTTCCCGTCCACAGCAACTGTGTCAAATTCCTATACAAACTGTGGTATTTCCTCTCAAAAAAAAGAGCATCTGCACAAGATGCAAGAAGATTCGAGATTGTTTAATTAGGTGCTCATCGATGTCCCAGACACCATCTATATCGATTGTCCACTTTCATTTACATCATTGCTGGAACGATCTGAAGATGCAAATCTCCACCTGCGAGCCTGCATGCAAGAGGGGAATTAAATTATTACTTCTTCCTGGAAATTTGAAGATTTTAGGTATTCAAACACTGACGCTGTAAATGAAAACAGAAAAATTATACACTGACTTACACCCACCATAAACACAGAAAATAGCAGTATGTACCCTATACAACAAATCTGGTGGCACCAAGTAAATCTGGCATGACTCTGGCAAGTGTATGTTATAAACCACAAAACCTGTTCTCAATTTGCTCCTTTGAGGCATACTGCATCTGTGCAGAAAAGCAAATGAAAATGTACGATATGATATGTAAACATAAATTGTTCTTTCTGGGGTGTTGCTGTGAGGTGTTTGCCCACAATCTGTTGTGCTAACAATTTTGTTAACAAATTTTGTCCGACAGACAAGTACTTACATTTACTGTAGCTTTACAAATTCATACAGCTGGATGTCGTAGGGAAACAATTCAGAAGTTATTGAAGTAACAATATATTCCCTGTAAGGAAAGCTTGCACATAACAGGAAAGTTACATTTCCTGTTAAATCACTGCTTGATGACCAAAGAATACTAAAGGTCCTTGTGTTTTAAATCATCAGTCCCAGCATCTTAATCAAATATGTGGCACTGAACTACCAGAATAATATGAATGTATGCTGTTATTGTATTTTGAATATCATAATCTGTACATTATAGTCAATCAAAAATTGCTTGGAAAAGGGGTTTGTGGTTTTGGCCCCTTGAAGATTGAAGTTTGTCACATATATAGTTTATTTGCAGTGAAATGTGCGTAGACGAAATAAAAGCCTGAAAATAAGTGACAATTCTGGGATCTACAATAAAAATCAAAAATAAAAAGCAGCAGTAATATAAATAGCTGTGATATAAATAACATTAGCAAAATGAAATACTGAGGACAATATGCATACAGTAATAGTACTAGTGTCACGGTTTAGGCGCGAACGACGACCCATGATGCAGGCGGTTCTTGGAACAAGGACGTTTATTCCAGGGAAACACAGGATTTAAACAGGAACAACGAACGGGAACCGTGAACCGATGTACGGAGATACACCTCTCAGGTACATACAACAATCGACAAAGGGGAACTGAACACAGGTAGACTAAATACGCAAGACAACACGGACGGAACAGGGGGCAGCTGGGAACAATCAGGAAACATTCACGTGGGTAACAAGGGGCGTGGCACAACAGGAACACATGGACAGACCGTGACAACTAGTAATAGTAATAATAATTAAATAAACCTCCGTATTTAACCCTGCATGAGACAGATTATATGAAAACATTTTAAAGCATTTTTAAAAAATTGCATATCTTTTCCACACTCTCTGTCATACTGGTTGCTTAGTAATACAGGTCGGAAGGCTATTAGAGGAACAGGGAAACCTGCAGCTTCTAGCAAGGCCTCTAGAAGGTGCTGTTGAGGACCTCCCAAATGAAAAGGCAATGATCTACCAGATTTTTGCAGGTTTTTCTTTGTCTAGTAATAAAATAAACATACAGGTGAAATATAGATAGGTCTATTTTATAGACCATTAGACAAACACTGGATGCTGAGCAGGTATTTCAAGCCGGTGACATGAAAAATGTTTATTTTAGAAAAGTAAATGTCAGATTCATTCTGACTTTTGAAGGCAAAGATAATGATACAATGTTATCAAATCCTCTTTGCTTTTGATTCAACCAAAATGTGACCAAATGAAATATGCCCATTTTGAGCCCATTAGGCATTCAGAAGTCAGCAGTCATTACAGGTTCATTTTAAAGAATGATTCACTTTTTAACTGGCTTTTATGGAACCTGGGCAAAGATAATGATCTGAGCTTTAATTATTCAGTCTGCAGACAAAACAGCGACCATACTGGATGGCTGCGGTCCACCATAACTCTAGGGAATTTTATGGGCTAAACAAATTGAAAGGTTCATCCCAAACGGTAAAAGGAGAATCATTTCAGGTGTAATACGAAAATAATCTTAGGACTGAAAGATGATTTTCAAGCCTGAAATATGTGCTCTTACACACACATTTGTTCACATTTAGCATATTAGCACTGGTAGGAACATCAAAATGGACGAAAGGTCATTCTTAAGAGTTGTTTGAATTTTGACGACAAAACCAGATTAACATAATGAACTTAGTATTAACCAAACAATTGTGGAAACAGGTAGCTATTAAGCTTATAAAATGATACATTGTGTTGAGAATACAGTTAAGTATCGCAATACTTTCTATTGATCCGGGAGGTTATGCGAGTTTGACTCATATCATTGGATACTTTGTCCTTGTTTACAGTTCGGTAACATAAGATCAGCTTATTGATTTATTGGTTTGGGTGGTGAAAGTTGAATGGTGTGGCCCCTGAATTTGATTTAGTCTGGTCAGTGGGACACAGGATATGTGCAGAAAGAGCTACTATGTGACAAGGGACATTAACGATAAAAAGTGCAACACTATCTCATATACACCATAATATCACTTACCGATAACTGAGCGCAGCACACACATATATGTCATGTGTATAGTTTTCTATCATTTTAATTGGTTTGATGTTGTTTTGTATGTAAATAAATATATACAGTACGTACGAATGTGAGTTGTTACGGACGCTGCTACTAAATTTCATCGTTCTTGTATAACCCATTTGCACAACGACAAATTAAAAAATCCTTGATGCTTACAACGCAACTTTCTTTGGTGCAGATCAGACAGATGATTTAGGCCATCATTAGAAATACTGATAAGGCTCCACCTTAAATTCATCTGGGTTTGTGGTCTCTGTGGTCCGGTCTGGCTCAAACGCCATAATGGGGACGAGGCCATGAAGGAGGTGACATCTGGTGGTGAAAATGTAGGATCTGGAAAGTTAATATCCAGACCAAGATTTAGTTTCAACCAACCAGTTGAGTACTCTGTGACTGCGACACTTTATACTCAACTGGTTAGTTGCAACCAAATCCTAGTCAGGATTTTTACTTTCTGGACCTGAAACTTATACCTCTGGGTGATATTCAGTCATGGCCATCTACTCCAGAAACCGGTACCAGCTCTGCTTCACTCCTGTTTCATGTTTAATCTGATTTAATCCCGCTCCTAGTTTTTAACCCATTATGAATTATAGTCCAGAAGAGATTAACAAGAAGGAGGGAAAACACCATCAACACTGTATTCATCTGTGGAAATGTTTCTGGCAAGATGGAGGCAAAATCATGATTGGCTTATTTATCTGTGTCTTCAGCCATTACAGCTGTGGGGCGGCAGGATGGGCTCATTGCTACAGCTTATTTGGAAAATGGAACAAAATAAATTCATATTTTATGGCCCAGCCATTGTGAAAGGCTCCTATTGATTTCCTCCTTAAGCATCATGGGCTCAGTGAGAGGAGGGAGACTTGATGGAAGGAAGCCAGGGGTGTCACATTAGAAGCAGTCAGCACTGCATCGAGCGCAGAGCCCCCCTGCGGGCCGCCGTCAAGGGCAAAAGTGCAAGCCTGATCTGTCGCTCACACGGCGGCCATTGGGAACGCGGAGACCAGTTCAGGGGTCGAGCAATGTGAAGGTCCGTGTGGGGCAGAGTCCTGTCGCCTCGGACTGCACGTTTTCCAGAATCATTCATTCGCAGTGCATTGCACAATCTTGTAACTGACCCAGAAACAGATAAGCTATAGGTTACAACCTAAAGGCTGATTGCTCTGTTGTCCTGGTGACAGAAGGCATACTGTAGGCCTACAACCTGATCAGGGTGAATAAACATTGGGATGTTTTTAATTACACAATATAAAATCTTTAGGGTAGAATGTCAGCTGGCCGGAGAATGACTATTGAGAAGAAAACAATTTGCTTAGAGATGCCTGATACATCGGTATCGGCCAGTAGGGCTACACATTAAAAATAAAGATATTGTATTGGTCTAATGTATCAGTCTTGGCTGATATTTAAACTTTATCAATATGAAAAGTAAGCAGCACCACAGCTAAAGACATAATTACTGAAGTAATAGAGATCATTGCATTGGACAATGGATGTTGAGGGACTTCGCTGGTTCATTCATCACTTAGAAATAAGGTGCTCTATCACCACAAACATTTCTATAAAAATGTTTGCGGACTGTCCAGTTTACATTATGAAGCCTCTTCTTTACCACTTTTTCTATGCACCAACTGTTCTCTATTGTCTCTATACTGCATCCAATTAAAGAGACAACACACCACTGTGATTTATACTACACTCAACCACGTTGGACCATCAGCGCTCCAGCCAAGCCATATGACTCTGTACATCCACAGGCCCAATTAACAATTATAAAATATTCACCAATTTGCAATTTAGAAACTGGTCTTTGTTAGACTGGCTGGAAGGTTTACTCTAGGGTGTTTGGATGCAAAAACGTGCATCATAATAAAGAGCAACGCACAATCCAACATTTTCAAAAAATAACTCACTTTTTTATTTAATGATTCTAGTGATTCTATGGCCATTTATACAGCAAATCTTTACTGGAGCAACTTAGATGAGGCATTTTCAATGGCACCACATCTCCTCTGAGATTTACACCATAGTGGACAACCTGAAACTCGAACCTGCTGCACACAGGTATTAAGTGGGAAATAGAAGCCATCTCTGATCGCCACGGAAAGGACAATTCTGGAATCAAGTCCAAGGATCACCATTTTTCATGTTTTCCTTATCTAGATATTAAGTGAAGTTAAAAATCAAACCCGCAATTATGGCATGAGGGCGCCGGGCTGCCTGCAGAAGCAGCGGCTCATTGCAATGCGCCACTGACTCATGCTTATTAAGACAAACACCAGCATATAATTGCATCAAATCAGCACTGCTGTTTATTGTACTATAGCAGTCGGCATGCGCTCAGATAGCGGGGCAAGATGCTGCTGCTAGTAGTTTGCTCCCATGCTGATATTTAAACAGATGACAGCATTAAATATTAAACGCGTAGCGAGATAAAGCGGCGTTATTAGCGGCTTTAATGAAGCGGGCTCCGGCGGCGGCTCGCATCACCGGATCCCCTCCGATCTCCGCGATCGCGGGAAAGTCCGTTAATTAAATCTTCAGGATCGCACCCCCGGTCTTTCTGGAGTCAGCAGCTGCGCGACGTCGCCGAGACGGGGCTTGTTAACCTCTGATTAATTATTTACCCCTGGCACTGAAGCTGCCTAGCACAATATTGAATGTCTCTGCAGTATTTAGTAAAAAAAAGATCAATGCTTTATGCAAATCCAACAGGGGGGACGGTGACTGTAAACGACTTTTTTGGACTGTCCCAGATGGTCCCCCAGCCGAGCGCCCTTGCCCTACTTTCTGAAATGGATGGGGGTGGGTACCAGATTCCCCCTACGTGTGGGTGCTGATGGGCAGATATGCAGATTACAGGCATATTTAACGCCTGGGACCCCACAAGGTGGTCAATAGTACATAGACTTGTGCATTTTTATGCCATTTAAAAACAATAATTACCGAAACCACGTGACGCGGAGCCGCGGCAGCCACATTGCGGTTCGTCCTGCAGATAACGTGTCATTTTTTGGATGTATCTGGCATCATTATTCTCTAATTAGCACGTCATATGTAATTAGGAATAGTCTTGCGATTTAATGCATTTATTAAAAATTTAACGTGTTGGTGTACCTACATAAAACTACACACCAATATTTCAGATGAAATAAAGGTTATAACATTTTGAATGTTTTGAACAAAACTGGTTCCCTAAAGAAACTATGACCATTTTTGTGTGTAGGTCACCTAGAGCAACATGCCCGGTAAGTTAAGAGCGGCTTGGCTAAATGTCACTTAGCGCTCGGCGTTTTAACTCTTCCACGGAAAGATTGTTAACGCAGCAGCCGTTACAGGTACACGGCGCCCCTGGGGATTGTTACTGTGTGGCGTATCCCAAAGGGCTGGAAACATGCGATAATAGCCGGGCAGAGCCATGTCCCCCATGTCACACAGTAACCAAAGAGCCACCGCTAAGCCGAACACACTAACATTACAGAGCTTCGTTAGGGGTTAATTAAAGCAATACGCGCTCTCATTACCGCACACGTGCAGCTAGCCTGCTCACCAGCAGGGGGAGCACTGGCCAGCTCAGCTCTGACATAAGTGCAGAGAAGGGTGTGTGTGTGTGTGTGTGTATTAAACAGATAAACAGCATTAATGCGAGCTTCTGTGCCCCCAGGCGCTGGCTGACCTGGACACTGAATCTCTCACTTACTGCGCGATTAATATATAAATATAAACCCAGACATCTTCAGAAGAGACCACAAATAAACTCATTAGAGGGAAGTCAGCCAAGCGCTGATGAGGCTGCATTTGGACTAAATGGTAAGTGTACATTCAAACACCATTAGAGTGGGTAAGCTGTGGTTCAACCCAGAATTCAACAGGGCAGGAGAGACCTAACCAGGATGAACGGTTAGAGGACGGAAAGATGGGATTTCCAGCTGGAAGGCTAATCATCTGTATGCAGGGTTTGTTTAATGATATGCAAACATTTTCTGTTTGCATTTTGAGCCGTGCAGAGATTACAGAAGCAAATGCTGGTCTGAAGTATGCTTGTAAATCTGTAAAAGTTAAACAGTTGGGGGGGGGGGGGGGGCCATTTCTGCATTTGAAATGGAATATATTTTATGTATATCTATTTCACTATAGGAACTATTTTATAAAACAGCAAGTTTGCCACTGACTTCATCAGTGGCATCTTCATCTGTGCCTCCTGAATATTCAGTTCTACATAATAAAGTGAGGGATAAAGACTAATTATCACTGGCTCAGAGACTATTAATATTACACCAGAGAAGATCTCTGAAAACACTTGCTAGGCCCTTAAGTCCAAGTGGAAACCTGTCTTTACGAATTTGGGGGTCTTTATTGGAGAGAAGATCTTCCAGAGGCACTGAAAACAAATAACATCGACTGCTGTGAAGGCACGCATGAAGTCTGCTGGGACCCAAACAATGTAAACTCCCTGTCAAAATATTATTTTACAGCTGTTTTGACATGAGAAACACTGTAATAGCTTGTTATAGTTTCCAATTTTATCAGTGCTAGTTAATCTATCAGCTTTACTGTAGAAACAGTGGGTGTCATTTACAGGGCTAAAGAAGTTATGTAATATATATAATAATTTTGCATTGTTCAATAAAAGATTTCATACCATTTGACAAAGGTAAGAAATGGTTAGACAGCTGTAACTCCCTTGAGGCTGTTAGCATCACCAAACATCTGACTCACTGTAACTCTGGGACTCATTCACACAGAAATAAAGACCACAGGCAAGTATAACCCTGGGTGTATAACACCTGCAATGAAAATCAAAGTGCAGGACTAACACAAAAACAAACCAATTAAACAAAGAAGTGCACAGATGACTCTCATTCACATGGTCAGTGGAAAGTCCTATGTGGAACAAACTACTGGCTTTCCCCAGAAAGGCATCTTTGGTCCAAGCGTCCTCCTACAGAATGGAATCACGATATCCGTGGTACATCCATTTGTTAATTAGCTAAGTTTGAGTGTAATTCTTAACACACTGTCCAACAACAAGTGCAGTCTGGGTGTGAAAATGAACCAGTGTAATCTCACCATGCAGGTTTAGTTGACTGAGTTTTGTTTGATAACCTGAAACCCAGAAGTCTTTAGCCAGCCTCGGTTCTGTGGTCAGGATAAGCACCAGGAGAGAGGTGAAAGCATTAAGATTCTATCCCAAAATCCAATGTGCACCAATTGTTTTCCTACAATGCATTTTGGAAAATGCCAATTATTTACAGCAGAAAATGGACCTGGGCAGAGTTTCGGCTGAGGAATAGGGTTTGCCATGAAATGTGAAGGAAGGGAGGCACGCTGCACATCCCCGCATGCCTGCAGAGGCTCTACAGCGCTCAGTCCACAGGGCCGGAGGTCAGCGTACAGCCACGGTCTTTGCAGCTCGGGGTAATAAGCGAGACAAACAGAACAATAACGGCTTCGCTCTCACCACTGATTTATTCATGCCACGGAGCAGTGACTTATCACACCGGCATAAGCAATCACCCGAGAGCCCAGCTGTCCTTTCTGGACTGGCTGACGCCTTTCGGGAGTATTTCAGGTTTAAGAGTAAGCCCATACCAACTTTGATGTGTCCCTGGCTGGGTCCAGGGAGGGGCTTGAATTTACTTCTTTAACCAATCACAGTCTTCATTGTATCACCGCATTAATTGAAAGCAGGCAAGATGCACAGGTTTGTAAAGTCCCCTTTTTTTTTGTGTATGCCTTTTGTTAAGCGACGTCATGGATAAACATAGACATGGGAATATGATTACCTGCAAATGCTGGACAGAGCAATGTAAGGGTGCGTCATTATTTCATGATGATGATAGTAATAATAATAAAAATAACAACAACATCACAAGCACAGAGGCTTAGCCCACTAAAACACACAACCATACTGGCTGGGTGGCAGGAATCCTTATGTTTTAAAATGAGAAAGAAAAAAAAAACATACCAATGTGGTGATGTCATACAATGAAAATTGTGATTGGTTAAAGAAGAAAACAGGGCAAGCCACTCCCTAGCTGTCCCAGGGACACATCAAACAAAGCAAAATCAGTATAATCCTAAAGAGCACTTCAGGAACATGAAACCACAGTCCGCAGATACACTGAAAGCATATGAGTGAGTAGAGCCCACTCAGTAAGGACACCTTTCTTAATCATAGTCCTATTACAGTTATAATCATCATAACCAACACTGCCACTGATCTTAAAAGTATCTCATGCATCCATCCATTTCCTGTACTCGCTTGTCCTATACAGGGTCGTGGGGGTCCGGAGCTTATCCTGGAAGCAATGGGCACAGAACAGGGAACAACCCAGGACCCGGCCCCAAAGCATCGCAGGGCATCTTAAAACTACATTCCAGAAAATCTTAAGGTACCTTTTTAAAAAGAGAAATGGCCCAGCAACAGAAAGTGCTGCGTCCTCCTTGGCATTCAGGAAGCCACTGTGGAAAAAAACAGAGAGCTTCTTCTCGTGGGGTGATGGAGAGACATGATGAGATGTAGAGGAAGCAGAGACGAGGGGGTCATGAAAGCAAAGCAGGTATTTCAGATCTCCTCTGAGAACGGGAGGTACACTCGCACTTTCCCAGAGGAGATGAATTGTTAATTGTTTTCTGTAGACGCGGCTGACGTCCATGGACAGCTCTGCTCCGTGTGACATAAACATCTGAATGAAATGGTCCAAACAACAGAGAAATGAATGATACTTACAAACCGTAAAACAGACAGCATCAGCACCCTGGGCTCGCCACTGTTAAAAGGCGCTGAGGGGCAGAAAGAGCATAGACTCACATATGGGGTAAGAGGGTAAGGAGACACTCGGGAATATGCTCTTACTAGAGTATCTTTTTAGAGGATGTTCAGACTTTTCACTCACATGATTAAAGAAAGCAATTAATCATCATTGTATGAACATATTACAGCGCAGAAATATCCAGATGTACAGGCACATTAGGGCACAAAGCAAGCATTCATTATGGAGTTTGCATATTTTATAAACTTACCAGTTATCATTTTCAGGCCATAATTATGGTAATATACTCTCAATAAAAATGAAATTCAGCATTATAATTTTTTAAATTTTAATAATATTTTACAGGTATTAAAGATTTTATATATTTGGTTATGCATTTAGTTATATGTATTTGGTTATACATAAGTTCAATACAAATTATTGCTGGGGTCTTTCCACTGTCATTATGGAGTTAATGTACTGACATGATTTTGCTTGCCATATGACCATCAGATTAGGACAGTCGGATACAAGACGCTGTCTTGACAGGAAAAATAAATACAGTGTACATTTCTCCTGCAAGAGCCTGCTCTTTTGAAGGGTTCTTTTAAAAAACACTTTTGACACTTTGCACTTTGAAAGCCCTTTCTTTCATTTTTCACGTGCAAAAGCATCTCTGACCCCTGCTGGCCCCAATAATAATAATAATAATAAAAGGAGAAGACTAGAGGAAGACTCTTTTTTGAAATTGCTGTAGGTAATCTCGAAATAAGTTCAATTTTTTGTCCAGTAAAAATCCAGAAAAATAATATATCCCACTATGTGGGACAGAATATGACCCATCTGCTGGATTTTAGGAGATGACGCCTTGCATTTTCCACCATTAAATATTCATTAGGAGCTGAAATATATTGGCATGTATAAGGTGCCAGTGAAATTCCACAGGAGATCCGATGTTCTCATTCAACCAGGTTCTTCAGGAGAACTGGCGTCCAGATAAGATCAGCTCTGGCATCATGTTGGGGTTCCTCAGGAAAACTCATTGGCCCAGACGAGAGCAGCTCCTGTGTCACATCGAGGTTCCTCAGGAAAATCGGTATCCAGACAAGAGCAGCTCCGTTATCTAGGTTCATTTGAAGAACAGAAAAGGGCATCCTGGCACCAAGTATGTCCAGTGTAGCCAGCATGGCTTTTTATTTAAAGTCTAGGAATCCCTTAAAACTCTCACTGCCTCTCCAAAGAGACTGCCTATACTTGATTATAAGATGAATTGGCACACACAAAAAATCCAAAGCATTAAAGAAGCATCTCACGCTTTGTAGTTTGTGGCAAATGGCTCCAGTCTGGACCTGCTGAACTGAAACACTGATTTCTTTTCCAATGTCATTTCAGAGACTGAGTTTTTCTACCCAAAGAGCTTTTTGCAGTCGGAAAACTTCTAAATGTTTGGTGCAGGATCACATAACTAACTAACAATAACTATAAGAAAAGGCTTAACATTTTGAAACCCACTAACCCACACTAAAAATGTTCTTGCAGCAATTCTTAGTATAAACTCTCTCTGGTAAACATAGTCTAAGCCCAGGCAAAATTCCCAAGTAGACCAGATCTCCAAAGGCAATAATGAAACACCTCTACTCTGCTGGCACACCTATTCAATTATTTCACATTAATATTCTATTCGTCTGGCTGAAGCTTCAGTCCACAGCAGCTTGACTGATGTACAATAATGGCAGTTAGAACAATGTGAAAGATGAAATCCTTTGTTCTGAAAACCGAGTTTTCTGATCAAAAGCGCAAAAGCGCCGCATTCCTGTGGACTTTCCCCTTTCCGGCTGGCCGCCCGGCACACTCGGCCCTGGCCGATGGCTGATTCCTGCCTGCCTGTGTGGCCCCTCGTCCTCATCCCCGGCTGGTGCTCTCTCTCTCTCTCTCTCTCACCCATGCCTGAGCCTCGCCGTACATCACAAAACATCAGTGTGAGCTCATGATTTTACCACAGAAGACATTTAGAGCCAATAGACGCTTTTCTTTAATAAGGTTTCAAATAATTCCTGCAGTTCTCTGAGCCACACCAGCTCGGCAAGAAACTGATAAATTCAGTGATAAATAGTTTCTGAGCCTAATCGCTCTTGTGAGAAGTGGCGATCTGAAAAAGAATTAAATGCAAGGCTTCCTTGGGAAGAAGAATTCTGGGTATATTCAGGGTCAGGCTGGCAGACCCCACCTTGGCTAAACCCATGACTGGACCAGCCCATGGCAGTCACCCCACCGCCTTCGGCCCAGCGTGACCCGAAATGCTACATTATTATTTTTCTCCTAACGCATGTCATGGGTGTGCCAGTGCCGACCGCCCACAGGAGCTAAACTCATTTCAGTGCACGGTTAGTCCAACTGCAGCAAAACTGCATATCTATGGATATGATACATGGCTGCTGTTTTAACGACCCGTCTCTTCTGTCCGTCATTTTAATACTGTGTCCATGTGACATTTGTTAACGTTCACAGACCCGGTCTCCACATTTTAATCAGGCCCTCTTTTATTCTACGTTCAGCTGGTGTGAGGTGACATGCATCGCAGGGCTGCGTGCCACACAGGTCGTCGGGGAGGGACGTGACTCCTTCAGAGGCACTGGGCAAGCCGGCAGACTTTCAGAAAGGCAGCATGCAGCGGGAAGCCAGTGAGCACTGCAGTGTCTGCCATTCGGCCGTGATCTATATAAATAATCCATCCATCCTTCCATTTTCTGAGACCGCTAGTCCTATTCAGGGCGGGGGGGTCGGAGGATCTCAGAGGCTATGGAAATAATCATTGATATATATAGTCTCTGTGTGTGTATATATCAAATTATATAAAATATACATACATACACACACAAACACGTTTGTATTCATATTTTTGTGGAGACTGTCCATTCATTTCTACGGGAAAAACCCTAATCCCCACAATGGCAACCTTAACCCCTACCCAGCCCTAACCATAAGTAACCAAACTAAATACTAAAAGACTTTTGGAATTTTTACTTGATTGCATTCACAGATTTTTATAAAGTTGAGGTTATCCAAATGGGGACCTGAAGAAACGTCACCAACAGTTTCAGGTTTTACCACACTTTGGGGATATTTTGGTCCCCAAATGTGATCTACAGTATGCAAACCCACACACACACACACACAAACACGTATATTTCTTGAAAATCCTCCTCTGTATACCCTTCCTGCCATCAGGAAACACAAATTAAACCTGAAACACAGATTAAGGTGCTCCAATAAGGCAATGAATACACTTGTGAGAAATACATTGCAGTGTAAACATGTTGGCAGGATAACAATGAAAGGTTATGCAATATCAGGAATAAAAAGGCATCACTGCTCAGCTGGGGTTAAGATCTGACGCGATCATTTCAGACACGCAAAAGACATCCTCATTCTACACAGAAAAACAGGGCCGTGTTCACTAAATACCAGAAAGAGCGTCTACGTGACAGATTTTTGTCAGTGGGTATAATGAGCCTATGGGTGCGTCAGCACAGCTCAGAGGGGCAATTTGATGGCTCCTCACTCTCCCTCACTGTGTGGCTCTTGGCAGCCTTTAGAGTCGAAGAGTCAGACATGCGGACACTGAGAAGAAGCAGATGCAGGTTTAACTAAAGTGACAGCTGCCTTCACAGATAAGGTCACAGGGGCGAGAGATCAAAGCCGGACTCTGCGGAGTCTCCCTGTCAGAGATGCTGCTTCATGCATGGTATTCCAGCTCCGGGTTGTTTTTTTTTTTTTTTTATTAGAATTTCCTTAAGTTGTTATTCCCAAACTCTACAGTCACTTTGGCTATAGTGGACTCTGAGCCCAGGTCCTTCCTATTAAACTGAAATATGAGACAGTATGGACAACTCCCTCGCCGTTCGGCAGGAATACAGGACAGTTGCTATGATCCCGCTCCTTTAAAAATTCAAAAAGACAAATCATTTTTTTTTAAAGGGAGGAAAGGAGGAGGAACAGTCTAATTGAGCAAAATTTGATTTTATATGCTTTGGTTGTTCTCTGTGGATTATCATCCTTGGATGTGAAAGGGTGACTCTCAGTGCGCGTACATGACCATGCTTGTGTTCTCATGTACACGTTTTACATCATCTTCCGTTGCTTAAGACCATTACCAATACTCAAGAACAGAAATACAGAGGACAGTAAAAATCCCTGGATGTCATTCTTGATCCGCCCCAGATATCAAGGATACGTTGTTTGTATCCTCACCAAACAAGACCAGCCCCATGATTCATTGCACCCCATGTTTGTTCTTGGGAGGCAAGACAGCAAGACCACTCTCGCCAAGACCACAAGTACAATCTTTGTGTTCCTGGTGCTGAGAAACACCCCTAAA
This sequence comes from Petrocephalus schoutedeni, assembly GCA_026780765.1. Taxonomy (NCBI): domain Eukaryota; kingdom Metazoa; phylum Chordata; class Actinopteri; order Osteoglossiformes; family Mormyridae; genus Petrocephalus; species Petrocephalus schoutedeni. Next base: position 5,773,724 of record JAODKL010000037.1, read on the forward strand.
TTTCCCATTTGTATAACTGGAGGGATCCAAGTAAATCACTGGTGGGATCCCAGTAAATCACTGGATTTTAACAACGACAAAGTTCGTTAAAGCGCTGCCATTGTTTGTGTGCTTTCATCCCCCTTTTCAAATGAGCATTCATTGGTTATAAATGTTTATGTGTGGAATACAAGCAGATTACCTTCCAAATGAGAAAAAAGGTCAGCATTCTGGCAAGTGTGTTCACACCGGGTCTGCATTATCCCGGACACACAGAGGCACATGATAAATGCCCCGTGGCAAATTCCCATCTGCTCTCATGGACAGAAATATTATATATATATATATATATATATATATATATATATACATACAGTCTTTTTGCAGATTAGTATCCCAGCCCATTTAAAATTTAAGCCACTAAATTTGTCATGAAGCTAACACTAATGAATGGGGTGCCTGCCATCAAGACTGTCTGGCCACTGACTTTCATTGGCCCATGAGTAAGTCCCCTTACTGTAAGTGTTAATTATTCTGTCATAATTTGGGGCATTGACCTTCTATTCAGTAATGTAACTGCATTACTACCAGGGGCTACTATGGCACCCCCTAGCTTCTGGTTAACGAACACGAACATCTACTGCTAGTTAGGAGAAAGAGGTGACATTAAAACCCATGACAGGCAGGGTTACAGGTTTAACACATAATCCACAAGTTTCAATACTCCCTCCCCTAATTATACAGCTCTGTACAGTCACACTGCTTCAGTAGAGCCTCACCTCCAGGAGGATGTTAGAATGGGTTAAACCCTCAGAGCCCCATCCACCCTCAGCTACGACGTCACTATTTCCTATGGATGTAATGTTCTAAACCGGAATTACCTGCAAAATTATGGCACTTCTTTCAGCTCACATGCTCATAAAATTTCTCTGCTCACGATTTATTTTTTATTTGGCCTCAAAGTAATATTTGGGAGATATTTAGGAATGAGACAGGTGAAAACAGCTAGCAGAGCAGAAGATATAGTGATATTTCAGCACTGGAGGGGAAAAATACGATCACCTAATTAGTTTTCTTGTGCCATGAACATTCATCTGTGGGACATTTTTGGTGATTACCTTTTCCTTTCCCTGATGTGACATATAATGCTACATTATTACTTCTTCTGGCTCCATAATAAGGCATTACGGCCAGACATTAATAAATCTGTCATCAGTGACGTTATGTATGGAGAGAAGCTGAAGTTACACCCGCGTAACACTGACTGCCCGGTTTGAAACGGACGCCCACAGAAACCATAAACATCTTCTTTTGGTAGCTGTTTCTGCTGATCTCTCTATCCTGCTGCGCATTTAAGTTTTTAACATTTACTTCTTTAGCAAAAGCTTTTATCCAAAGCAAGGTCAGATAGCTCCTGCAGCAGCCGGGGGTTAGGAGCCCAGTTGTGAAATTATTCTGCTGGTCGGTGGATTAAACCGGTGACCTTCCGATCACCAACACAGTGTCCGAACCTGCTGAGCCACACTCTGTCCTCCTGGTGGACTGGTGTTTGGGTAACACTTTAAATTAACTGCACCACTATAATGCCTTTACAGTGCATTCATAGAACATTCATAAGCAAAATGTAAGTATACCATAACATCCTTAACAGCTTTAACATATAAGTACATTAATAGCAAACATTATACGATTATAATGTTGGTTATTATTATGCTTGTTATTAATGTATATTAATATATGCTGTTAAGGCATGTTAGGATGTTATGGTATAGTTACATGATGCTTATGAATGTTCTATAAATGCATTATGAAGGTGCACTGAATGTTCTATGAATGCATTATCAAGTTGCACTTGATGTAAAGCGTAAATACTGTTTGTAAGGGTATTGCTGTATATTTCTCATCACAGGGGAGCTGTGTATATTTCATCACGCCTGATTATTCTTATATTAGCGTTTCTGCATGGCATTGTTATGATCTGGAAGCATTATACCAAATGTATGTGTTAATCTGTTTATATTCTAGGCTATATTATAAAGACCTTAAGCTGCATAAAAAGAGCATAGTGACAACAGGGGAAAGCACACACTTTCTCCATTTCCTCATTATCATATGACCAACCTGACAATTAACCATTTTCCTGTTCAGTAAGGATCATTAAGAAGCTCCCATTACCTAAAACCACAGTTATTCTCAAGCCACATCAAAGGAACAATTATTTCTGTTTTTATGATAAGAAAACGCTGGCCATTGTACGTGCTTTGCCGCTACGAAAACCCAAAGAGCCCTTTTAGACAGCAGATGCCATTTGAATACAGCTTTGTGGCATTCTGTCCTGTGATACATCTAACGGCCTAGAACACATGAAATGTGTGCAATTTATTAAAATACCCAATAGCTGCAATTATTCTCAAGCTGAGCAGCATCACTGGATTTTGACAAAACCAGAGAGGCACACACTCTTCCACGAGCTGCAAAAATACTGGCGATCTGAAATGACCAAGATAATGAAAGTGCTTCTAGGCTGCAGATCTCTCTGTACCCCTTTGGTGCACATTAGGTGTCACTGCCTCGGTCCATTTTCTAGGCTGCGGGCTGAAGCAGAGACCTGGTTTTCAGGACCGGATCCTTTGTAGCCGCTGTCTACAAAGCCTCCGCATTTTTCTACGTGACGCTCATTTAGGCCAGTGAATTGCAACTTCAATCACACCACGATGTATGTTCAACAGTGCAGACTACGCTTAAATAAACCGGTTAATAAAATGGATATGGGTAAGAAAAAGTATAATGCCTGGCAAACACAAATGCTGCCGAATTTTAAACTTTAAATTCTAGCATTTCTGCAATATGAAGACTTTTCTGTTGTAAAAAGGTTCCGATACATGCTTATACTCACCAGTCGCAGAAACGGCGGTCAGTGGTCAGATTAAGGACTACACAGCCCTGTCACAGAAGGACGACGGCCTACCGTAAAATACTCATTACTGTTTCTGAACACTGAATAAACATAATGAATGCATTTTTTAGGCAATATCACATCCTGGTAAATATTTAACCTCATTCTATCGGTGTGCAGGTCACCCTATCATTGCATGGTATTATTATCCTGAACTGCGCCCCTCTGTACCGAGCGCACTAACCAGCGCTGATGGCCTCAATGTGAGGTCGCGCAAAAGTGGCCCTTGCTGACTCCGAGTCTCGGCCAGAAGGGAACAGGGCCCCTCTTATTCAGAACGACCTTCTGTGGAGCTATTCTGGAAACTGTTCCTATGAGTACACTGACTCTGAAGAGCACACCCAGCATACCAAAATAAAGGGGGAGTATGCACTCTGCGAAGGGACCACAGACTGAGCAGAAATTCTAAGTGCCAGATTACTTGTTCTATTGTCATGCCTTCTAGTAGGGCTGCGTGATATCATATCTTGATTATATATCAGATTTTGGGCTGTAAAACCCTTAATTTTAAAGGAAAAGACCGGAATGTTAAGCATTGAGCTACTTTAGAAATATTATGAATCCTAGGAGTGGGGGGGGGTGGGTGTCACTAAATCTCAGGTGACTTTTTAAAGTGCACCTATATGTCACTGAAGTTTGAGCTTCTGCCTAGTTATGGTAGAGAGGACTTTGGGCTTGATGTAGCATTGCGGAAGGATGGTGCCTCCGTGTGCCTTTGACTCACCTTGTGTTTCCCAGAGTCCCAGGCTCGCCACCCTCATGGCCAAGCAGAGTAATGACATCACCTCATCTGCGGAGCTACTTTGATTTGATGGCATTTCTGATAAGCAAGGCAGTGCTCTTTCTGAAAATACAGCATTAGTTTAATGAAAGACTTCATAGTGCCACTATTTAAGCAATTTTCTCCGGGATAATAAAAACATTCTGATTCATAGGCAGTTTCTGCTGTTTTTTCCCCTGTAGGTTTTACCTTTGGAAGGAGCAAACACACTTAGGATTTTAAGACACATGATAGAACCGACCCTTTAAGACAATTTGTAGACATTCAGTAGGCCTTTAAGACACATTAGGACCTGACCCTTTAAGGATGTAGACATAAAACAGGCCTTAATTTATGTAAATGTTGTACAATTTAAATAGCTTTTTAAACTACGGCAATGTTAAAGAAAAACGGACGGTTATTATAGGACAAAACCATTGTGGTGGTTATGGGGGTTGAAATGACGGTTATTATAGGACCGAACCATTGTGACAGCTACACGGGTGGCAAGCTATCATGTTATACTTAACATACTTCGTCCCCCGGAGAGTGTGCGGTATGTTTTCTATTTAATCTATTTAATATATAATCTATTTAATGAGACATTCTGAATTCTAAGATATTTTTTTGGATTAGTAAAGGCCTTGGTCCTACTCCCAGTACACTCCAAATCCAAGAACATTCAGCTGTGCTCCGCTTTGTTCTAGGATCACCGATACAATCTTCAGGAAATTCATGACTTGATAAGTGAATGAGCATTTTTGGATTAAAAACATCCCCAGAAAAGATAATTCTATATTTTAATAAACTGACCCAAGCTATTTAGAATGTTGCAGCCTCTCAGATTACAGGAAGGCGCAATCTGGAATTTTGACTGCCAATTTAATACTTAAATTTAATTGAAGGAATGTGTTACGGAATATTACAACTTTGTTACAGGTCCTGACAATGCAGTGATGATCCTTTCAAACTATTTACTGTGAGACATTCTGCGGATTGGGGAAAGAATGCGCATCCCCTTTTGGAAGCATTTATTATAGCTAGTTTTATTATGGCTAGCAGTAAACATACAAAAACAAACAAAAAGCACAAAAAGCAGGTTTCTCAGATTCCCCACCCTTCACTCGGGATTATATGCATATCTGCTTTCCATAGAAAACACCCCCTTTATTCTGCATATTAAGTCTCTAATAAGGTGACATACTTTTTTTGTGTCTTTTGCTGGCTGACTTTTGGGCCCTCAGTGCCGTAAAGCTGGTAGAAGCAGAGCCCCAGAAGAGGACTTCAGGGAAAGGGCCTCTTGAAAGGGCAGCCTTCAGAAGCACACTTCTCACAGCCAGAAGGCAAAGCTGTATCACATTAATATTTCACAACCACTCTGAACGAGAAGGGCAGGGAAGGTCCATCTTAACACAATCAACTCAGTCATAACAACTTCAATAAAAATCTTATTTTGTATTTAAAATTCCAATTATAACACATGGATATGGATCTCCAATACTACTGGAATAAAATCCAGCATGTGCATATTTAACAATCTCAGGGGTAGCACAGGAGCTGGCACTGTCACATACATCCAGTGTCAGAGGTTCAAATTCAGAGGGATACAACCTAGAGTGTGCAACCCCGGAGTATAGAGGAGCTATGAAATAACCAGCAGCCAAGGTCAGTATTATCAGCAAGTCTTTCATACATTACGGTAATACTTGCAGAATGTATAAAATGCTGCATATAAAACAACTGCGATTCAAGAATAATTAGGCCAATCACCAGTGGGTACAGCGACTCTGTTTTAGCACTGATAATTTAAAAAATACAAAAGGAACAATGCACTCATGTCAAGTACACTTGTGACTTTCATCTGCTGTAGCACACTAAAGCAATTATCACACCTCACAAATTAACACTGCACGCTGTGCCAACACTGGAGTTGTGACGCACAGCAAACCACACACGTACATACTCTGGCTTCGTCCCATTGACCCGACTGAAGTGCAGCCGCACTGAGGCACTATGCACTTTGGTGACGGATGTGGACATAAGTCACAAAGTGCACAAGTCTATGTGAAGAGCCCAAGTGTGTGGGGATTTGCTGAAGGCAATGGGACACACTTAGTATCTGAAGACGTAAACAAGACACTCTAAAAGTATGTTGTCATTTGTGCTGGTTGTGTTTGGAGCTGTCCTTAACTATAGCCCAGGCTATGTAAACATTCATTATACATCACTGCACACATAAACGGAAACTTCTTCTTCTAAGGCATGCTGTACTGATTAGCCCGTAGACTTCCTCATGTTCTATGCAAATATTCATTGACACTGATGTGGTGCGTTGTAGCCAATACACTCCAGTATTTGGCAGAGTGTAGACAGAGAGCACATTAAGCACGCCGCACTTGGCTTATTCGTGGGGCAGGACAGCCTTCAATACTAGTGCTAAGCACGTGATCACGCCCACTAGGTGTGGTGGTGTGTAAGAGTATGCTTTGTGTGGCAAATGGGGTGAGGCCTTTGCCTTAAGCCAGAGATGCCCAATCTTATCTGCAAAGATAAACGAGGAAAAAAATGTATGTTTACGAAATAAGCTGCACCGACCAGTTTACAATGTTTACAATAAATTACATATACTTACCAAGCCAAGGGCGCACCAACACATGTGCATACGAAACGTACTTGCCCACACAATAAAATAAAATATATATTTTGGCTCTGACCAACATTAAGATGTAAAGCATTAAGGAAGGTATCTTGAATCGCAGCCCAAATACCCGTGTCACGGCGCGTTCATAGCTTTCATACAATGAGATTGTGATCCGCCAAACTGTGCGCAGGAAGTGCCAGGGAGCTCCATGGCATTGGCCGTGCCACCCACCAAGACCTACAGTAGCGATAACTGAGCTCTAAAGGGAGGCCACATGACACGGGGCAATTAAAACTGTGGCCACCTGTTACTTCCTGTTACTGCTCTCAGTTTGGCTAATTACCTTCTCTAATATGTCTGTAGTGGGCAGTATGTGCGATATTCAAGCCACCACGACTCTCCATACGTGTTTGGATGTTGGAGGAATTAATCTCGGCTCTCCACTACGCGCATACTTCATGATTTATTTTTTTTCCCTGTGCAAAGTTCTTTTTTTTCCCCCCTCAACGAAATACAATTAATCATTTTAGTGGCTAGTATGCAGCTTGAGAGAGATTAATCAGAATATTGTGGAATTCACTACTTGATTAGCTTTTTAATTGTGTTTTCCGTTAGATTTCAGTATGGTGTGATTGTGCAGAAGTCCAGACGAAAAGCCATCTGATTAATGGACCTCACGTGGCAGCCTTTGGGGTCATTTTGACACCTTCACCAAGGTTACATCCGGCAAGCCGCATTACCAGCCTCTAAAACATACTACAGGGCTATCGTTCACAGACAGCAATGGTATTGAACATAAATCATGCCAATTTCAGAAAATGGCTAAATTTGCCCAATAGTTCAATGCATAACACTGTTGCCTGGCTAGGGCAAGGCCCATGATCCTCAGTGCCATGGGTACCACTGCAGGTGGCTGCCCTTCGCTGCCAAGCTTGCTCTCACCTACACTTGTGTGTCATGGAGAGGAAGATTACATTACATTACAATTATTATTGTAGGGGTACCATATGCGTTTAGGGAAGTCGGGGCTTCAGGGATAATTTGCTAAAAACCAAACCTACGCCCTTGGTTCTACGTGGAGTTTGCATGTTCTCCTTGTGTTCCAAGGTACTCGGGCAAATTGGCATCTCTAAATTGCCTGGCAATGGACTGGTACCTACTGTGTGCTCTGCCTTATTCCCACTAGTGCCTGGGATAGGCTCCAAGACCGTGTGCTGGATACGAGGTTGGAAAACATACGCCGTTGTTTCTAGCCGAATCCCCGGGGTATTACCCAGCTACAGTACTGTAGAATTATATATCAAAAGAGAAAAGCATTTGCAAAAGTAGGGAAGCCACTTAACACGCACTATTTTGAACCTCGTGTAGCATGTACATAATGTAGGTGTAGCAGATATTTGGTTCATTGGTAAACAGGACGAAGCACTTAAGCATGTGCCATTATTCACACCCCCTGTATCAGTACCACCTGTCAGCGGTATCTCTTTGTGAGAGATTGCATGGCTCGCTGGACCTAATGGACTTTATGTGTACTTTGGACTGGACACAGATTCGGGCCATTCTGAGCACTGAATAAAGCAGCACTTTGTTCATTATTCTACTGCAGTGTTTCCCAATCCGATCCTTGGGGACCCACAGCCGGTCCATGGTTTTGCTTCCTCTGCGCTAGTCCCTGTTATTGCTCCCGAGGACCGGAGTGGGAAACACTGTTCCAGAGCAAACATACAACAAATATGTCCCCCTACAAGCATTGAATTAAATCACATAGCACTGGAGTCAGGTTAAAAACGAGTGTGACGTCGGCTAACCAAAGCGGGTGTAACTCTTATCACGTTGATGTCCTGTGCATGTAAAGTGGCGACAAGGCTCACACACCACACACCGTTAATTGTAGAGAACCGTCGTTAGGCCTCATTAACGTATGCGTGCTGCTGACGAGGGCTCCGGAAAAGAGAAAGTGCGTATCGGATGCATTACTGGGAGGGAAACCCGTGAGAAGCTGGCGGTGAAATGTGCTGACTTATCTCAGAAGGGATTCGAGCATAAGAAAGGTGCGAGACTGTGGAACAAAGACACGATTGTGTTTTAATTTGAAGACACCATAGTGAAAGAGTAGCCAAACTTATATTTGCTGTGAAAAATCCTGGGCCTTTTGGACGCTGATAATTTCCATATTGTGGAGCAAAATACATTTTGGTGACGATTAACATCTATGAATTAGTTAGTATACCCCTCCCAGCCCCCCGGAGCAGGAAAAAACTATCTTTGTAAATTCTTTTGTAGTAAAAACATTTCAGTAGCATGGGACTAGCTGTTAACTAGCTAGCTTGTGTATATTTTACAAGAAAAGTAGCGTGATATTAAATCTAGTGTAAATAACTGTAATGTTATGGAAGGTAACCAGAGGTATTTTTCCAGATTGGTTTTTTCACTCGCTCTTTTGCACCCCCTAATGAAATGGCACCCTAGGCGATCACCTGTGTCTTCTGCGGGGCAGGCCGCCCTCGTTTGTTGCGCCTCTGTCCCTACACAACCTCAGGTAGAGCAGCGGTGTCCTACCTGGGCGTGTATGTTTAACCGTCATGCTGAAGGACGCAGTGTGAACGCATTCCAGTTTTAAATTCAAACAGGACGCAAGTTTTAAAACAGGGGCCTTGAGTCCTGAAGCACCAATCAGAAGACAGCAGGAAGATGACATTAGCAGACAGCTCATCTCTCGCCACAGGCTGGCATATTTCACGACACATTTGAAGAGGACAAAAGTCAACTGCGTAGAATAAAAACAAATGCATCAGCAAACACTGACTAAGGGTTAAAATGGGAGAAACAGATTCAAAGGCAAGAAGTAACAGTCACTTATGATAAATTGGGTATCTTGTTAATTAACACCCTATCATTATAACCTATCATAAAGAGTGACATACATGGTGCAGAGTTTTTATGGCATTATAGGTATATACTGTGTATTTGTTTGTGTGTGTGAGCACCTATTTGCGCAATTCTGCAGCTTAAATGAAAAGACTGTTTACTCACTGTCAGGAATATCCTTGACAGCACAGGCCTCCTGCCTGGGTCCTATCGAACCCCATTTCACAGTGATGCCACGCTGATTTAAACAACATGCAGACAGGTCTATGAATATCTTTATCGCATTTGATTGGGATTACAGCTCTGTGATTTAGCCGCCGGAGAAGCGAATGGAGAAATCTCGATGCATATTTAACACCAGCTCGGCCTCCATTATGAGTGAAATGACTTCGATTTTGCTGCCTGAATGTGCATTTCAATGCTTCCCTTTTCGCAATCGCTATGTAACAAAAGAACATTCACCTGTGCTATTTAAGGAGTCCTTTGTCGACTCAGACCCCCGAATGCGTCCTCTCTTGACATTTATCCAGTACTTGCTTACGAGTACAAGTAATGCAGTTATGTAATTACAGTATAATGTGTTCAAAGTGGTCTAATTGCCACTTTGCTAGCAAATGTGACCCTTTCAGAAATGCATGTGTGCAAAGGTCTTTACTGACAAATGTGAGAACGCCCTTTAGATCTACTGCTTCACACACTGGCCCCTGAATGCAATTTAATGGGGATTAGATAGGACAGAATGCAATTTCTCAGACAGAAATACACTTTTCCTTGGTGATCCGTCGACGTTAAATGCATTTTGTTAGTATTTGGTTAAATAAGGTAAAAAGTTGTAGAAATACAAACACACAGATGGTGCTTTAACCCAAAGCGACTACACCAGAGTGTCACCAGGGGCTCAAACCAACAACCTTCTGGTTACATGAAACTAATAGCAAGCTGTGACACCATCTACTACCTACATGGGGTGATTAAAAATACTGGTAGGCTGTCTGGGTACTTTTGATAGAATTGCTATGCTTCAGAAGTGTCACAGGACCACTGAGTCATTCTGAGCGGCTGTATAAGCACCAACTAGCAACCTTAGGGTAAATTTCACTGTGCTTGGATTGTCACCTCATTCCCAAAGCCAGACTCTTGTGTGAAGTGGAATGATGCTGCTCCTTGTTGTGAAGTCCAACTGTGAGTACAGTGGTTTTATGGTCAGTACTCCATTGTTATAATCTATGGCCTGGGGTGGGCAGTGTGTGGCTCAGCGGCTTAGACCTCTAGGTCTGTACCGATGATCAGAAGGGTACCAGTTTCAGTCCTGTCCTTAGGAGAATAGTTGTGAGGTCTTGGTGTGGTTGCAGTGGTTCTATGGGCAGTACTCTGTCATTATAAAATAATCTAAAGCCTTGAGGGGCAGTGTGTGTGGCTCAGTCGATTAGGCCTCTGCGCCTGTGATCACTCCAGCTCAGGTCTACCGCAGCTGTCTGTAAGCTGCCAATCAAAATGTTTCCTTTCCAAGGTGTGGATTAGGAGCATCATGACCAGCTTTTCCTCTGCGGTCTAAGGGAGCCAAGGTGACATTGTCTGTTTCGTAATGGTACATGGTTATGGTGAAACGATGGCTTGATTATTCAGAGATGCACAAGATTTTTGGTAACACATATTTTTCGGCCAGCTGGTGTATATGCATTATTTCATCTGCATCATTAATTTGCATTAATAAACTGAATCCGTCAAATAAACCATTTTCCATTAAAAAATGGATGGATAATTAGTGAATTATTATTGGTGCTGGCTGTGGTTCTGTGGCTCTGTCCAGAGTGTATCTCACCTTGCATAGCATGTTTAAAGGGACCGGAACCAGCTTTAGCAATGGTTATATATGTATATATCTAATTTTAATCTAAATTACGAGAGCACTACAGTGGATAAAAATTATGAAGAGGTCTCCAGTAAACTCTGACACTGGACACTCAGATTGCGTTGCTAGGTGACAGAGAACATGAACGTGCATAATTGCTCACATGACAAGTACCCTGAGACCAAGGGTTTCGGGAATCAAGTATTAACAAATGCTAACTTTTTCATTGAAAATATGCCATAATACAAATAGGGTGCAGTCACTTCTACCTGCTGAGCGAATAGGATAAACACACGCTGTGAAAGAGGTCATTTACTCACGGCACTCATGGAGAGGTGAGCTCCTCGCCTCCTGTTGAACATAACGTGCAGGTTTCTTAAAGTGCCGGCACGTCTTCTGTTTCACAGGTGTAATCAAGCAGAAATGCACCTACCTGCAAAGGTGGAACTCATTTAAATACAAAAGCAAGTTTCCTTTTTTTAATCCTTTTGCTATGTGTGAAAACACATACAGTACTTCTTTGCTTTCAGGCAAAGTGGAAGCAGGTCCTCAGCAAACCACTCATGATGATACAAGCTGTGCAAGGGGAGAGGGCCTGGGCCACAGCAAGGTCTGCAATAAGTGAGTCTGATGCACTGTGACACTCCATTATAGCTGAAGGACCTTCATTCATCTCCAGGTGCATTTGTGTGTGGCTTATTGCTACACTCATCCTTGTGTTAAGATTAAATTGGAAAAGCAAAAGGAAAAAAATACAATAAATGAAAACTTTAACGCAGACAAGTATATGTTTATATTGCAAACATATTCAAGCAGTTATTCATTATCTTTCAAGACAACTGCATGTGGGCATGGGGGCGTACACCATTGCTGGCCTCCCATTAAGGGTAAACCAAAACATGCAGTGTTGGTAGTTAACACCAGGACTCACCATCCCTGGTAACGAATGACTATTTTACACATAAATTTTGAGATCCAGAGATGATGACCGTGGATTAACCTTAAACCCCTGGTCAGCTCTGTGCTGGGGTGACTTTATTTCACAGTTAAGCCTGCACACAAAGCAGCATGAAAGCCAGGTGACAGCGATTCAAACCTCTTTTGCTTGCAAGCTGCATAACATTAAACCCACATCAATAGATGCACATACCGCAGCTCACATGTCCCCATGAAACAGGTAGATAACTCTAGGCACTGTACTTTTGAAGTTTTCCACTTCCCTGTCGTGTCACCAAGAAACAGAAACCCACGTCAAAAGTTTTTGAAAAGGTGCATATTTACATATTTACCCTTCTCTGTTCCGAGACTTCAGTCCCAGGTGGGAAGCTGGTAAACATCAGCAGGAACATCAGTTCAGGTACAAAGGGAATAAAACAGAGGAGTGGAGCCGCTACTTGTGCATTTTCGCATTAAAATTTTAGACAAGGAGTATGTTTTGTTTATGTTTCGAGCTATTGACAAATTTATTTAGGAGCTCACAGAAACAGTCAGAAATGGGTGCAGGTCTTCTTAACCTCTCCAAGTTCATCTTCCCTAAAGAGGCTTATAGTGTTTCTTGCTCTGTAATTTTGGTATACTTATGTGCATAATCAAAGGGACACTGTCGTGACTCTGGCTCAGGGTGGCTCTAGTGAGTCTCTGATGACAATGAGATCCCTGGGACCAACAGCATGTCTGGTGACAGCATTAATGACTACAGTGACAGCTCTGTTTTTTGCAGGTTAGGCTTCTCATGTCATAGCCCAGTGTAGCCTGTTCTTGTGGTCTAGTCATTGTCAATGGATCTCCAAAAGTGCTGATATCCAGCTAGGAAAAACAGTGCAGTGAACCACTTGAGCCAGACTGAAAGCCTAACATATCTATGTCCTGACTGGGTCAGAATGACATGTGTATGTATGGCATAAACAGTCACAGGTTGCAAACAGCACCAGCATGTACCGTGTACCAAAGCCAGCTAATGCAGGGGTGCCCAATACGTCGATCGCATATCGAGTATTGCGGGTGGATTGCGCAACATTAAAAAATATTCTGTCCCCCCTTTGGCATTTGCCACGTGACTGACATAAATGGCGGCCAGTCTGTTGTTACATAAAATTTTGTCACGTTAGCTTACCGTAACAACTACTTAAATCCCTAAGAATGCGAATGTATTGTGAACTAATGCAAAACTCCCGCGAGCAAAGTGAAAATATATTTAGCATTGTTAACCCTTTTCCTGTGATAATTTCCCGATATGTAATTTCCCTACCGTTTAATGATGCTCTGGGGTCAGACTGACCCCAAACACAGGATAGGGGTTAATGTGGGTAGATCATTTTGACCTGGTCATTTTAAAAGTGGCTCGCACCCTTGCCCTGGACACCACAGGACAAGTCACTATTTAGCACACTAAACCTGTTTACTACTGTAAACCCTGCAAGAACAGTTGAGAAGGAGACATGTTTTGGTGCTCGTCTGTGCACAGAACGATACAACGAATTGGCTACATCACATTCAGATTACATGTTGTTAAAAGGTTTCACCTCCTAAAAACAGCAGTTCATTTCTTTCCTCTGTAGTGGGCATTTTATTTTTGTTCATATCTCATAATAAACATGCTAATCCATGTCCTAAATGTCCTGCTGTTCCTTAAAGAGAACATTTAGGGGTTTATGTCATAAGGGTGTACATTCAGCTTTAACACTGGTAGGGATCAAATCAGCCCCAGAAACCCTGTTCCCCCCAAACTCACACAGGACCCCCACAATATTGGTAGGGACCTGCAGTCCACACCTAAATCAACACCCTTGACATGAGGTGATCACAAGGGTGTGTGCATTTGACCATCCTTCCAATTAATTTATATATACAGCAAGATATCAAACTTTTCTTCCTGGACCAGAAAGTTAAAGGTACTGAGAAACTTTTGTATTCATATTTAAGTTTGAGTTACAGTAGATGAGGTGTATGTGTGTGAGTCATAATCTGTCTCTGTAACCCTAACCCTTCCACATCCAGCAAGCTGGGAAGTGGAGTTCTCACCTATTGAAGGGCTTTTAAATCAAATGCGTGTGCGTCTACACCAGGCAACACTGGACCCTAGCGAGTACGCCAAATCAATCGGATTCGTGTGAGCACTGCTCGCCATCGATTTCATGCTGCTGGGCGCCCTTTGTGTGAGGCCCCTCTGTGTCTGAAGGGGAAGGAAATCGCATAATGCTCGCAGACCTGGGCCCCATAATGGGATTTCCCCCCACCGCCACCCATCTTGCTGAGTTCAGGCTTGCCAAAGTCAGAATTGGACACCTCGCGCCTGGCCCTCCGAACCTACACAGTGAAATCGAGGTAAGCAGTGAGCCAAAACCTTGTTTTTTTTCCTGCGCAGTCGAGCGTTGAGAGCTGCAGAGCAACAAACAGACGGGGTACACGGGGCAAAGCCAGCAGGAGTGTGACCTCAGGTCCAGCTCAGACACATCATTTTTTGTAGAAGCATCTGACTTCCTTAATGAGTCCTATTGCTGCACAATGTCACTCAGGATCCAACAAATACCGATAGCGAGCAGGTGTAGTCAAGGGCGTACAGCAAGAAGCAACCTGGGAATTTGCCACCAACCTGGGGGGCCCTTGGTATATTTTGTCAATCGCCATCAACTAGCACCAATGAAATAAAGAATTATCCATTAATCATCCCTTGCTGTTGACCTGGCTACATGCCAAGATCAGCTGACGGGTTGCATACCCCTGGTGTATTGGCTATATAATGCCAGTGTTGGGGAAGATGGACCAGCCCGCTGGAAGAGTCCCAGATTTCCCGATGGCCAGTCCACACCTGGATGTAGATAGCACTGCAATGGCAGGTGGTGACAGTGATGATAGTGCATCCTCTGTGTTTCAGGAGTTAATGACGATTTTGAAACCCCTGTGTCCCAAGCCTGTTTTTACTTGTAGGTGGAGTACAGATATAGGG
Source organism: Petrocephalus schoutedeni (assembly GCA_026780765.1). NCBI lineage: Eukaryota > Metazoa > Chordata > Actinopteri > Osteoglossiformes > Mormyridae > Petrocephalus > Petrocephalus schoutedeni. The sequence continues at coordinate 5,788,726 of JAODKL010000037.1, forward strand.
TGAGCTCTTTGTCATGCGATACAGCTCAGTGCACCACAGCGCCGTGCTGCTGCAGATATGAATACAGTTCATATGATAAATGCATATTTCATTCCAGCCCCTGAGCTCAAGCCAGCAGTCATCACACTTTACATTTCTAGGAGAAAAACTGTAAAATAGACTTGGGTATAATAATAATGTTTCATTGGATCTGAAGATCTTGAGCTCATTGAGTGAATCTAATTCTCAAAGCTTTCTTTTTTGTGCCGATTTTGTTACTTTAATTATTCGACCTGTCACATTCAGTGAAGGATTTTTGTTCCCGACTTCTTTTGTTTATGTATGCCCAATAATTTTCTCAAAAACTCCATCTGTTATCCTTGTCAGCAATACAACTGCATCACATTTACACCACTGGAGCATTAGTGGAGTGATAAAAAGTTCTTATTTCTGGCATTTTGAAATTGTTTCAAGTCTTAACCTCAACCTTGTTGTATAATTATTTATTAATGTGTCCTATTTTGGAACATATTCATGCAAAATGAATGCAGCAATGAAGCATGGTGTTGCCGTGGAGAAGAACAAACATCTTACATACTATCCAAATCGGCTCTACAGTATCCTCTACATTATTATTATGGTCTTCGCATTTTCTCACATTCCAGCACGAATGGGCCGCCGGATTAAATGACTGGTCATATTTTAAACTTGGCCTGTACGAGAGGCATGCAATCAGGCTCCTTTTGAGTTTGACTCTCCCGTTGTAGAATAAAATTAGATGTTTTCATGGACATTTTCAACCCGAAGTTCACAAAGGTGACGAAGGGCATGAGACTCCGAAGAGCACCCGTACGGTAGGGAGCGTGACAGAGATCTGGCGCACGGCTTGGCGACTCCTGTAACCTGCCCCGTGAGGTGCGGCCCCCCTGTGCGGGTCTCCTGCTCTAATGAGAGCTGTCAGCCTCAAGCTTAGAGTGACTCCCTGATCCAATAAGCCATACAGGATCATTCATTTATCAGCAGGGAGTGTGGGGAAATGCCATCGAGCCATCCTGAAACATCAGAAAGTACCTGCCAGCCCGAATTGTCATTTTTTCCCTTTATTTGCCTTTTACCAATGCAGCAAGGTGACATGATGAAGTCCTCTCTTTCTGATTAATTGTAAGAGAATCTGAAGCGACTTTTCCTCAGAAGGTCTTCACTGGTTTCTCTCAATTTGTGCCTCATCCTCCCGGTAAAATTGGCGTCCCGGCCAGCGGGGTCTCCTGCCTCGTGCCCCAGCTTGGGGTTTCACCGAAACCATGACCAGATGAGTGGGTGGTAGATGGGGGCAGAGCCGGGTCTGCTCATAAGCAGACGATATTATCACTCAGACTGAGAATCCATCAGAATATCCAGCAGGTCGTTAATGAGGAATCCTATCTGAAGTGGCATGAAACGATACAATGGCCCGTCCCGCAGCTCAGCAGCATGACGCCATGCCTTTTGGGGTCTCTATAGGCAGCGGGTACGAGTTTTTCTGCTTCCAATGTCAGCTTAGTGTCTGCTTTAGAACTGCAAGAAAAGGTCCAAAAAGCAACAACTTTGAGGTACAAGAGTGCATGTAGGTGTAGAGAGGGCAAAAAGGAGAGAGGGGCTGCTTAGAACCAGGAAACACCCCCTCAGATAAGAAACAACCCGATGGTCACAGAAATATACACATTCAGAAAAACTGCTTTTATCAGCAGTTAGATTTACTCAAACAAACTATTAAAATGCCAATATTGATTAAGAGAACTGTACGTTTTGCAGTAGGTTGCCCCATCCTCACTTAGGGAGCCTACAGCAGAGTACCTCCTGGGACTGGAACCCGTAAGGTACAGCCGTAGGTCAGGCCATTGCACAGCACCTCCTGGGACTGGAACCGGCGAGGTACCGCCGCAGGTCAGGCCATTGCACCGCACCTCTTGGGACTGGAACCCGCAAGGTACCGCTGTAGGTCAGGCCATTTGCACAGCACCTCCTGGGACTGGAACCCGCGAGGTACCTCTGGAGGTCAGGCCATAGCACAGCACCTCCTGGGATGGAACCCGCAAGGTACCACTGCAGGTCAGGCCATTGCACAGCACCTCCTGGGATGGAACCCGCGAGGTACCACTGCAGGTCAGGCCATTGCACAGCACCTCCTGGGATGGAACCCGCGAGGTATCGCTGCAGGTCAGGCCATTGCACAGCACCTCCTGGGACTGGGATCCGCAAGGTACAGCCGCAGGTCAGGCCATTGCACAGCACCTCCTGGGACTGGAACCCGCGAGGTACAGTCGCAGGTCAGGCCATTGCACAGCACCTCCTGCATCGACCTTCCTGCCCTCCCTGTAACCTCCTGGTCTCACCTGCTGTGCTGAAAGCAACCACCAGAACACTGAAAGGTCACCGGGAAGCTGTGGCTCAGAAAACTTAAGCCAACACCTGACACTATTACAAGGTTTTACATGAGAGCTGAACAACATCGAACTATATTACTATTCTACATTATCAAAATAACATAATACTACAAATGCAGTAGTATTTTATTGTTGTTATTATTATTAACTGTAGCTGTTTCCTTCTCAACAATCTCCACAAAGTCCTAATCAATCAGTCAACCAATCAATCAATATTCTTATAGCACTGTTCTAACTATAGGGTTTACAAAGTGCTTTAGAGGTATATAAAAGAAAGGCATTAAAATAAACATGACAATAAGCTTAACAATAACCACAGAAAAAACTGTTTAAATAGAATCAGTTTTGAAAAAAAACAGTGATGTCACAGGTTTGCCACACGCAATGCCACTGACAGGCACTTCCTGTAACCCTCCGGGCTGCTGATGTTTTTGGAGCGAGCACACATGTCACGATCTTTCCTTAAGGAAGGACATTGCTGCTTGAGAATGGCTCAGAAGAAACCTTCCCGCGATAAGGCCGCGAGCCGCGGCTTAGGATGATAAACATCCCGCGTTCCCGCGCAGCAGCATGGCGTGGCGCTAATCCGGAGGCCCTCAGACGCCGCCACATCCGTCCTGAACGATTAGCATCAGTTGCAGGCTCACCTCCCACTCCAGTGACCTTGCTTCTCCTTGCGTTTTCTGAGTTAACTTGAGAGAAACAGAAGAGGATGAAAATCAGGGCAATAAATGAGAGACTGGCTCTCAAGTAATGTATCAAGCAGTTGTCACATTTTAACATGTTCATATGCTCCTAAATCACCACGGCCCACAGTCTTAAGAGGGAACATACTACAGCATTTCCAATGGGCACGACAAAGATATCTAATAATTAAAGTCTTCAATAAGCGAGCTACACAGAATAAAAGGACCAGTGATGAAATCTCAACTGAGAAAAACTGGACTAGAAACAGACATTTTCCAGAAGCCATGTATCATTTGTAGTCTGGGGAAGACATAAAACGGGCTTTAATGAATTCAGGTTCTTTAAGGATTTGTAATTTACACACACAAGGACGCCTACCCTCAATTTAAATTAGTAAGAAGTGCAGTCACTTTTGCATAAACAGTTGAAGGTTTCTGTTGAAATTCTTTTATTTTTGTTGAAGGTGTTTATTCAATGTGATTGCCTTGACAGATTTTATTTTGTGTGCGAATAGCACAGGCTTCATCAAGTGGTTTACAAAATCTGAAAGCGTTCCAACTTTGTGGGCCTTGCCTGCACAGACGTACGCATATACCTCAGACGTCTGAGGTGGGTAATCCAGGTCCAAAGAGTAAAAATACAGACAAGGATTTTGTTTCAACCAACCAGTTCAGTAACTCTCTCAATCACAGAGTTGCCAACTAGTTGAAACAAAATCCTGGTCTGTATTTTGACTCATTGGACCTGGATTATCTTGCCTTCAGAGAAGACACCCATGGGTTGAGACTGCCTGCCTGCTAACACAGCACATACATATATACTAACAGGGGACTGTGGTTAAAGTGCTAAAGACATCCTTGAAGTGCTTCAAAGGGCACAAAGCTACTTAACGTCGATGGGTAACCCTATTGGACCGTAACAGAGTAACGGCTGATCTTTCCTTAATTATCCACATCCTACAAAGCAACGGAAAACCTTTAGCTACTTTACGGTGTTAGCATGCATGCGACCATTCTGAAGGCTACACCAGAAAGGTAAGCATGAATTTGACATTGTATTACGATTTCAGAAACGTGCTGTAACATTAAAGAGGGTGCAAGGCAGGGAACAGCCCAGAATGGGGCGCCAACCCATCGTAGGGCACACTCACACACCATTCACTCACACATGCATACCTACGCGCAGATCAGTAAGTCCAATTAACCTCAGTGTGTATTTGGACAGTGAGGAGAAAATGGTACCAGAAGTAACATGTGAACTCCACACACATGGAAACAAGGTCCCCGAAGTGTGAGGCAACAGTGCTATCCACTTCACTATCAAGCCACCCCATATAAAAGAATTATTAAGGAGTAAAATTATTTATTGTACTTTTTGTGCAAACATAAACCTGAATATTCCTAAAGTGTTGATGCTGAGGGTAATGTTATGAAAATATCTGCTTAATAAAAATGGAAAGTTAATTACTAATTAATAATACATTTTCTTGGGTAAACATAGTTAACAAACTACAATGTTTTTTTGCAGTTCTAGAATAAGGTTTTATCCAGGGGTGCTGCTAAAGATTGCGAGGCCCCAACCCAGACGGGCCCAATTATATTCCATATTTTGGCACTTCTTGTCCTTGAGTACAGTAGTCCCCCATATCCGCAGGTAATGCACTCCAAGACCTACAGCAGATAGCCAAAACCTCGGATAATAGCGAGCCATCCACAGACCCCATACAAAATGTGATTTTTGCGTACTTAGGTATGGTCATTTATAAATTACGCACAGTAAGAAATTACCAACATTGGATAGAATAATAAGGCACATACTACATTATTATACAGTTCTGCATAGTACAGTTCTCTGGAATGAAAGCAGTTCTGATGTTTTAGCCTAATTCTCAAGAGCTAATACAGCAGTGAAAATGTACTGTAATGTATGATGGAATGATGGAGGAATGAAAGTCACGCTTTTTGTATCCCTCAAAGGGCAAAGGAACAATAAAAAAATATTGTTACAAATATTGCTACAAATTTGAGTTTTTTGGACCGCGGATAACTGAAACCATGGTTACTGAAACCAGGGATACGGGGGCCTGCTGTAGTCTTATTAAGTTCTTGCTTTGTTAGATGCTGCTGAGTAGCTCCTGGCCCAGTACGGCTTACACTTGTACCTGGGCATTTATTAGAAGCTCAACTTAGCTGCATCTGCTAAATTGTTGAAATCTAAATATGTTGATAATTGATCCCTTCACTAAGAGAGATTGATTTGCGATTTGCTAAAATGCAGAGGACCTAATGTCTTTCCAGGAGAGGACAGAGCGGCGTGTCCTGCGAAGCACAGGCCCGCCACAGCTGGCGCTGCCTGATCGTGGGTTATTGGCTGTAGGTAAGTGCTCCACCAGCCTGCTGTTCGCCCGCCATGCTGCGACGCCGTTCCAGAGTATAATTAACCTGTAGCTGGTGCGACGCTGCCCCCAGGAATAGGCTGACAGGTGTGTAGCCGCAGCCATTAGTCATGGGGTTTGTCCGGTCGCTCGGTGCCGAGTGGGCGGATCAGCACGCCGTCACTTTGGAAATGACACTTTGAGTCACAGTCAGGTCCACGAGCGGTTTGTTTACTGCTGGCGCTCGGCGGCCGTGAGCAAAATGATTAAAAAATGAGCCTGTTGGGGAAAGCCTGCAATCGATACAAGTGAAGAAATGGGCAGGTAGGGATATGACGGCAGTACTGATGGAGGTTACGGGCAGTGGGGGGGGGGGGGGGGGGGGTGCTGTCAGCAAGCAGCCTCTTGTACATAGCTACCTAGCTACCTACCCTTAGACACAGACACTGCGTGCATTAACCAGCCTGCTGTTCAGTGTTACAGTGCTGCAACTGCGGACCAAATTTCCAAAACTCAGTCAGTCCATTGGACGCATGGACAGGGCAAGTAAGGTGCTGTTTATGTGACTTATTGAGATTTGAAAATTAAATGAAAGTTCTTCGTTGGATCACATGAGGACTGAGTGACTTTTGCTTCTCATTATTCTAATATGCCACGAGGAGAGCTGACATGGGGTGGCCTCATGCCAAAAGCAAGAAAAAAGGGACTTTTTTGGAAATTTGCACTTTAATTGTAGTGCAACTGTGAGCACACAGAAGCACCGTTAGGGTCTTCCATGCACAATCAGCAGCCAGCCGAGGCACTGTTAGTGCTCGTTACAGATTCCCTCAGCCCTTGCTCGGATTACCGTCCGTCCAGACAGTGGAGACAAGGACGCCAGAGGAAGACCTCTGGGAGAAACTAAGGGAAAGGCTTTCGCTTGGCCCGCACAATAATGCAGCAGGAAGGGCGCCTCCAGAGAAGCGGTCTTGTCCGACTTTGCGTTTGCAATTTCGAGGTGCCAGTCAAGGCAAGCAATCAAAAAGCTATTACAAGAGCCCAAATGTTCATTGATAGGAACTGACCAAAGGGATCATTCTTAAGAAGTGAGAACTGAGGTGTCATAAGGACTTTACATTGGCTGAAAGCTGCTGTCACTATAATCGTCAAAATTAATTTCACGCTTCTAACTTTATTTTGCAATTAGAAACCTAAACTGCTGGAATGCCTAAGCCTCTTTTACAGTTAAGAATAAATGGCATTCGCTACCATGTCACTGAAGGGAGAACGACTCTCAAATGCTCTTCAAATGCCCACATGCTCCTTAACGAAAAATACAAATAGACAAGAGCCTAACTCCCCGGTGAATTTCATAATGCAGCTGATCTTTTCCAGTGATGACAAACAATGTAGTGAACACATTGGTTAATATTGGCAAATGTGATAGTTGTCTTGCACTGTACAGTAAGTACATAACCATTAATGCACCAGCAATTCTTCCAGTGAAATGGTAATACTTATACATAGTTTCAGGCAGTGCTTGCAGTGGGGAAAACAGATGCTGAAGTACCAGGTGCCGGTGCTACCTTATTCAATACCAAGTGCAGGTACTCCTCTTGTTATCCAGTACCAAGTTCAGGTACTCCTCTTGTTATCCAGTACCAAGTGCAGGTACTCCCCTTGTTACTCAATACCAAGTACCGGTAGTCCCCTTGTTATTCAGTACCAGCGGGCACTCAGAGGTGCAGTACTCTGTAGAAAAAACAAAGAGGTGCTGGTACTGTGTACTGGTGAGTACCAGCCCACTTCAAGCACTGGTTTCAGGATTTTCTTTGCACATTACCTCAAAAAAAGCCCTTCCTTTAAATGGTCATTGTGGTATATTCTTCTGCCTTATCTGAACAACAGTGTGACTAATTGTTCTGATTGTGGAGAGGGTTCTGATGTTAATATTATAGAGGCCTATGTGGTTAATAGAAGAAAATTTAATGTGAAAACAGGCTTCCTCACAGAAAAGTTGTTATTCTGTGAGCAGAATTTACCTAACCCTGGGCTAAGACTCCTACCTTCTTCAGAAATATGGATGGTATGAAAAATGAGAATGTTCTAAAAGAGAAAAGAACAAAAAAACAATGCATTTTCATAGGGTTGGGGTTTGATTTTGTGAAAAAAATGGTTTAATGGAACCGAGAGGACATAGTCAATGCTAAATTGCTCAGTCGCTCAAACTGTCTTTTAAACTGCATTTTCGTCTGTAAAACAAAATTATACAGTGCGAAGTTTCATTAAATTAGAGCCAAAGTAGATGAGGAAATAGAGGCTTATGAAATGGCAAAGCTACTTGCATCTTTTTCTTGACCCGATAATCGCAGACCCCCCCTAGATATCCCGCGGCAAGCAGCTCCTGGCGTGCAGAACATCCCTCCCCGTGTCATTTAAAGTGCATTAGTGGGTTTCAATCTAGGCCTCAGAATTCCCCTGTCAGTTTATTGCAACGTGCTCCGTCTCAAAGATACTTTATTATCGACAGTTATAATAAATATCGCATCTGCACCATTTGTATTACGTATGTATATATACTCTGGACATTCTCAGAAATCTGCAAACACCAATGAGCATGCTAGCTCCACATTGCCTTGCACTGCACATCTTTCATTACCTGAACGCAGTGGCATATTATTTATCATCCAGACAATTAAACTGCAGCGATACACTTTACCACACAGCCTGAAATCTTTCTGTCAATCAATGTGTGATGGCGACTCCATACATCATACATCTACTGATATCTGCATTTAGCAGAAACTACAGCTGGTTCTGTGGCACAAAGCAGGTTATATACCTAATACACCATCTGGGACTTGAACCAATAAGCCTCCAGCTCTCAGCTAATGGTCTAAAGCATGACTCTGTTTGCTATTCCTAATCCTTTACACAATTTTGGATACACACAGGGCTCCTATTTGCAGTTGCTGAAAATGTCATTTTGAGTAGCATAAATCCACAAATCGCCTTCAAATCTTAAAGGAAGACGTGCAAAACATTATCTACATATGTATTGAGCTGCTAATATGAT
>JAODKL010000037.1:5800491-5823677 GCA_026780765.1 Petrocephalus schoutedeni
CCATCATTTACACCTATGCTCAAATCCCTTAATTATGTAGTTTATGTATTGTGTATTAGAGTTAGCACTGATGTGTTGTATGTTATTATCTGCATTGTGTTACAAGGGTAATCCCAGAGTAACTACCAGACCTTAAGTACAGATATTAAGACTTTAGAAAATGATAAATTCATTCATTTTAATGACCCCTTAATTAAAAAGAGCTTTGATACAAAGGCTTTGGATATTTGGATATAAGTGCTCTGTAAAGAACACCCTCTAGTGGTCAAATATGTTACACCCACTGGTTGTTCCATTGTCAACAAATCCATTCAGGTGATTAGGCAATTTGGCACAAGTGAAGTGTCTTCACTGTGTGCTGTTGGTCTATGCTGTTGGTGTGCACTCAAGGTGAGCCCTGAGTGTTTCCACCGGACTCTGTGGCCAGGATAATGAGAGCATTACTGGCACTGGGCATTTCTGCAAGATGCTTAACAGTTAATAGGGCACCTCTCAAATGGAGGCGTTGTTTCATACCTGCAGGGTGATAGAATTTAAAAACACTAAGGCTCTGCCTGAGAACTTTTCTGACAGGTGGTCTTTCCTGCAGCTGACCCCTTCCACAATGTGCCATTACTACAATTCTGCCACAGGGGTAACGTCTCTGCCCTGCATGAAATGCCAGATTAATCGTTACTGCATTGCGATGTATGTTTTTCTACACTGGCTTTAAAGCCATTATATTATTTCAGAAGTCCTTCACACGGATGATTGGATAACATTATTTTAGTCACTAATTACACTGGTAATGATTTACTTGAGGGGGCACAAATAATATAACAGTACACTCTCAGTGCATTACGTAATCAAAAACTAAATGTTATTTACGTACTGATCCCATGCTTGTTCATCATTAACCGGTCACAACGGTTCATGTATTTTGTGCAGTTACTATATTTATTCATGATTTATACTTGAGTAGTTACTGAGTTACCTAGTTACTTGGGTAAAATGTCACCATCAGATCTGTTCATTTTGGAATAAACACGGCAAAGTTGCCTTACAACAAATTAAGCAACAGAAGCACCTTTCTGCACAGCATCTCAATCTGCATCTAGAGATTACGTTTCTTCCCCATATTTAATTTGTTTGTCATATTTTTAGTTACAGGGATTATTCAGTTGATTCTGATAAAACGCTTAACCAAGGAGCAGATATGCAGGCAACATTTACATTAGTTCATAGTGCAGCTTCAGTCCGCTACAGCTCCCCGGACCTCTCAGTGCGTTGACGCAGGTCCTGCCTTCCACTTTGGCTCATTAACTGTGGACTGGTTTACATTCTGCTACAGATCTTCGCCGTCCGTGTAGATCTGAGCTGAGCATCGGATGCAGAGCAGTGGACAGAACTGGGTCAGGACCTGAATCTGAGCCACATAGCCATCAACTCAAGTCTCAAAAGGGAGAGGTCCAGTCACATCCGTCAGGAACACCACTATATGGTTGGGTTCCATTTAAAATATTAAATCAGCAGTAAAATGCCTGAAAACTGTATTCTGTGAAGGAAGAACATGTTTTCTATATCTATATATTCTGGCTGAGGACATCACAAACAGCAACAACAGCAGCATCTGAAGAAAGACAAGCCATAGCTAATCCTATACATCTTTACCCTGAGCGATGATGTCATAGTAAAGCTGGCAGCTATGCTGTCATGTTTCACTGTGATTAGGGGTGTGGTTTACAAGTGAATTAAGACTAAAACTAAATCTGAGTTACTCGGACTAATCCCCGCATTCACCTAGGACTAACCCCAATGCAGACATCGACAGTAGATTTACAGTATTTACAGTAACTGTGTATCTGACCGTCCTTGCTGCTTTTCCGCCGTCTCATTGTCACTATAATGAATTGTTACTTTGCCCCTGTGTATGACATGGTAACTGAACCCAATATATGAAAATAGGGTAATTCCATTTAATCAATGACATGATCTAAGCACAAACCACAACTTATGAAATGATTTGTGCAGCCCGAGTCTGACCCATTTCATTAACAGGGAGCTGGACGTTTAGCACTGCAACCTTCTACTGGCGGTGTGTGCAGCCCATATGTCAGTTAATTATTGCAGAAGTTCTTTCTAGCTGCCTGACCCTGCAGAACACAGCATTAAAAACATCGTCCCCCATCCGGTCCACCTCCCTCAGTAAGCCACGCTGCTCATAATGATGACTCCTTCCTGTTGCCTGGTCAATCCCTGAGCTCCCAGTCTCTGCTTCTGGCAGGTAAGCAGCTAAAGGCTCAGAACCTTATTATCTGCAGAACCTCTTCAGCCCCTACATCTCTGCTGCATGGTTACTATCAGTGCACTCCATTAGGATCACTGTTACGGACCTTGGCCGTCGCACCACTGCCCCCTTCAGGTGGACTAAGTGCTCGACATCTCTCAGAAATGTTGCATATCCTGGTATCGACGAAGCCGGTACACAAGTACACATTTGCCGTATAATGAGTAAAACTGCGCGGTAATTCCTTGTAATAACAGTGCAAATGCACAAATAAAAAGTACTTATTTGCGCTGTTATGACAAAACATTGTCATGCAAACGCTTTATACAGTGGATGCGTGCCAGTTATGTCAATCGCTGGCTGTATCATCACTTCCTGTAATGCTAATCGCCCATAAACATTCATACACCTTTTTGCACAAACCGTGTTAAGTGTGTTTCTTCACCATCTGTGAAGCCTCCAATGCTACTTACCTTGCTGTCAGCCCTACCAAGCCCCCCAAACACAAACAGTTCTCCCACAGTATTGGTAGGAATATATCCCAAATATATCCCAAATCTACGCCCTCGAATCCAGCAGAGCCTGGTCAACACATAAGCCCACCCTCCCAGGTAGGAGTCTCATAGCAGAAAGCTTAGGTTCCAGATTAGCACCCGTTTGTGCATGGGGCCTAAACACAGATAAACAGTCCCTAGGGCTGCTCCACTCCCCCCATGTTTCTAACCCCCCTCTGCTGTGCTAATTACTGATTGCATCTCACGAGCTGTCCAAATTACAGAAAGCTAATTGCTCAGCTCCAGCTCATCCCTCTGATCAACGCAGGATTCGCACATGAGAAGAGCTTCTTCCTGTCTCTGTGCTGCCCAGCGTGACAGCTAAAGGCGCTTTCCCCAGATCTCCACCCCCAGCCCAGGGCAGCCTAGTTTACTGCTGTCTGACAGTGACTCTGTTCTGGCTTCTTTGATGGTATCAGATTTTTTGCAGTGATAAAACATCAGCCCACTCTGATGTATTTTGATAGCTCTGAGTGCCAAGGAAGCGCTGAGCCTTTATTAAATAAGCACTTCTCTCTCTGCCAGTTCATACTGTTCCCTTTCGTTGAGGAATACAGGCTCCCAGGACCGAAAATTACAGCTGACAACTTCACACACAAGGTAGAGGTCTGAGGTGCTAATCTTCTGAAGGCAAGCATCACTGTTTATTAGCATTTCACATAATCACACAGGGTGATTTTAGTCTGGAAACCAGCCCCAAGGAAGGAAAAGACAAGAAATCAAACCTTTGAAGCTTTAGATTACCTCCATACCATCTTGATTCTTCGGAAAGGTGTTTTGCCACTTAACTAATCAAGTCACGGCGACATAGTGCTTATTTTCTCCACGTCACAGACTGCATTTCTCACCTGAAGCTGTACAGCATGTAGAGGAAATGGGCCTAATTTAGAACCAAAGAACAGATCTGGAGGCAGCAGACAGAAATGGCTGTTCCAGGAGACTGAAACACACGCTTTGTTCAGTTTCTGGAAAGCCCAAATGCTTCTGGAGTGCTTGTGAACTTATAACCATGAAACTGGTATGGATCTAAAAATCTTTTAGAGTTAAGCCAAAAAAGCATATGATAATTTTCCACTTACAGTGTTTCCCACTCACGCTTTTAGACTCTCTGCAAGAAATATTACGGTGAATATTTTTTACTGCATTATGAACCTAAAATTAGCTACATCGAATGAGTAGTTAGGGTTGGGGTAGGTTGCAAACCCTACAGTCTATTTGCATGGTAATAAAACTGTTACATGCATGCAAATGCGTGTGCATGTCTGTGCAGACTTGAAATTGAAAATCTCACTCCGGCCAGCTGACCGAAGTTGGCAACCCTGCAATTACTTGGAAATAACTCCGTCACGTATTCAGCTACCATCATATTGCAGTCTGAGTCATCACCATAAAAGAGACCTTTAGAGTTACAGTATATAGCCATGGTTCATGACGGTGTCACATTCAGCCCCGCCCTGCGTGTCTTTCCCCTGTTTTGCCCTCAGGCGTGGCTTAATTCGCCGCACCTGTCCCTTGTTTAGCTTTGCCTTGCGTTTCAATCCCCTTATTAACCCTGCACACTTGCCTTGTGTTTTGTCAGTCAGAGTCCAGTCTTCCCGATCAGTTATTGTTGATGCCTTGTGTGCTTGCTGTCAGTTTTGCTCTCGTGTTTCCCCCTATCTTGTGGAATAAACGCCCCTTGGAGGGGTTCAATCACTACAGCCTGCATTATGGGTCATTCCTCCCGCCGCAAACATGACAGATGGTTCCTCAAGATAAGAGTGTGAACGAAATGAGAAAATCCAAAAAAAGTGAATGCAATGCATGTACCAGTGCAGCAGACGGCAAGGCTACACGGTCACAAAATAAAGGCTCGCTTTTTAGCCTCCATCTACTGGATCCTCAGGGCTTAATGAGGCCAACCGCCTGGTTTTCTCAAGGAAGAGTGAACACAAGCTAAGTCAAAATGACCTCCTGGTGAGCCCCTTCGCTAATCAGGCAAACTGGGCCAGCTCTCAGTTCTCTTGCCTTCTCCAGTGCTGCCGACACCGATGTCCTCCTTGAAGATGAGAAGGCTGTCCGGTCATACCTGATTTCTCAGGGAGCTCTCCAAGGTTTGTTCCGTATCCCAACGGCTGATAATGGGTTTTACAATCCAGCAGCATAAGACCTCACACGACCTCACCACTTTACAGTGTGTGCTCGCGCTTCAGATTTGGCTAGTGAGCTTCTTCAACGGCAGTTGAATCAATTGGGGTCAGTTAATTGGGGGGGGGGGTCTTCATTTCAGGTAGTATTGGTACAACGCAATGGCATACTGATTACAAAAGGTCAGTATATCACAAGGCACACACACACGTTTGTCATGAGTGCACAATTAAAATATAATACATTTATTGCCTTTCACAACTATAGGCCCAAACAGAGCACCCCAAACAGGGCCATCCAACCATAATGCCAAATTTTCTGCCCACTGATCCTTGAGATCCTTAACACCCAACAAGAAATAGGTAATCAACATTATTTGGGGCTGCAGACCTGAGGAATTGAAAAACAGGAAATAGGACCAAGTAAGCAGGAAGTAGTACTGAAACACAAAAATAGAATCACAAGCCTAAAAACAAGTGACCAATTGCACAGCGCAAACCTGCAGAACTATGGCCAATCAAGATGATCAACTCGTGAGCAAGACACCAGCTAACCAGGGGCCTATACCAAGAAGCGAGATTTGTTGGTTAGCTAGATAAGTTGTTGGACTTTGCCTTTGTTCGTTTGCATTTAGCCTAGACTACCTTAAATCTGACAAGTCACCAGGCTAAGCAAGAAATCCGGCTTTGTGATATAGCCCCCAGGACCATAAACTCAAGATGAAACATAAGGCAACTAGGCAACTATGGGTCTAGAAACAAGTTGCTGGCACCCAAAACTGGTGACAATACAAGCAGACCTGACAAGGAACAGCACACACAGGCTTGACCCAGCCCCATAAACCAGGCACTGAATCAAATAAAGCTTGAAGCCCTACACTCAGAGAGCACTGACAATGGCAGGGCATTGATCAATGCTCTGTTCAAATAAGATTCAGAGCCAACTACGACTAGCTCAGGGCACAGTCACATAGACAGGGTTACCTTACCTTATTACAAACACAGGACAGGCGTGACAGCTATTTAGCTTCACCAATTCCCTAAATGCCTGTCTCTAGGCTCTGGTAGGAAACCCACATGGAGAATATGCAAGCGTGACGCACACAGATTGAAGGTAGAATCTGAGCCCCGAGTTTTTCAGCCTCAATGTTCCCAACTGAGCTGCCATGCTGGCCTATATAGAACACGAATGAATGAGAAAAGTTAGCGTAATCGGTCTGTGATTTTTTTGTATTGTATTTTTTTTTACTTTAGGGAGGAAATGCATTTCACTTAATATTTTGGAAGGTGATGGGTTCAAAAACGCAGGAAGGAAATCTTGGCAAGTAAACACACAAATAACCACCGTATAAGTGTGTGTTTAACTAGCCGACACAGAATGATAGAGCGGAAAATAGGCTTGTCAGAGTGAGTGACGCTTCCCATTTCTGTGTATAATTCACTGCAAAGTACCACCTGAAGTGGCGGAGTCCAAGGCACAGATGGAGATGGAGAGCCATCCCAGAGCTGTCAAACTGTAAACCATAAATAAAGTTAAATAAATGTCACAACATTGTGGCTTTTGCCTACATTTAATGATGAGGAACACTCAGGTGAATCACTGGGCACCAAAACATACAACAACAACAACAACAAAAACCCTTGCTAATTAGAAGAAAAAAAAAACTCTTTTCAGACCAGAAGCAAGCTGGGAAAATGATAGCTGTGATAATGTTAGCCAGCAGCACAGTACGAGGCAATGATTTCAGAAGAAAATCCTACATACTTGACTGGGGATTCATAGGATAAGATCAGCTGTGTGCGTTTCTGGACGTTAAAACGTGGAATTTAATATTACATCCGATATAGAAAAAACTGCCTGTCTAATGCTTTATTTAATTCCATAACACAAAACAGTACTACGGGAATTCAGACAATGAAGTAGTAAAGCTCTTCTAATCTGATTAGCTGTTGCAAATATAATTTGCATAGCATCGGTGTTTTATGAAATCTAAACTCTTAAGCTCAACATCAAGTGAGATCGATAGAAATGTCATAATCACTGACCGGCCATTCACGCTGTGATCACAGGAGCACCGCGTATTTCCTAGCCTTGTGCACTGAAATGTCTCCTTTCTAGTACCTATTTGTAGTGCTATGTTAATTAGCTAGCCAGCACATGATACAAACAACAGTTTTCATAACGGATTCAGGGTTTTTTAATGTACAAATTCAACAGTTTTAACTGCTGGAACACTTGATGACATCACAGCTTGTGACAGGATGTCAATTCAGTAACACGGCACTTGTCGTAACAACGTGAATCTCAGCACAGCAGGCTGTAAAATATTTAAAATCTGCTCAGCGGGGTGCTTATGTATGCTAATTTGAGGCTCCTTCTGACATATCCCATTAATTAATTCCATTACTTATTTAGCCTATATGCAAGCTGACTGAGAATGCGATGCCACATCCACCTACTGCAGCCGTTAACTGAATGCTGTGCGCCGAGAACGACTGTTACCCAAAAACAAACCATTTCTGCTCCTTAAAAAGATCTCATAGCATTTTCCATAAAGTAGGACTTCAAGCTCATTGACCCCAAATGAGAACAAAAGGCCAGAATAATTTTGCAGAGACCTCCCTGTGTTCTGCAGGTTGGGCATGGCAGCTAACTTAATTAGGACTGTTGAGCAAAATTACAATTAAATAAGACAAGACTCCTTGAATTGGATTCACTTGCGATACAATTTTTTTTTTACTTACCCTTTTCTGCTCCTTATACAAATATGGAAACTATGCAATACCTGCCAAGAAATACATCTTTTGAATAATTTTCCTGATTTTCTTTTTTTCTAGTAGGCAAAAATTCAGATGTTCAGGCAATGAGATGGGAAGGATGCTGTTTGCATGGGAATCGGAGTGTGAACTCCAGTGTTTCCTTGTCACATGTCCTCTTCACAGGCCATTATGGAACAGAATCTCACGGCAGCCTCATTCAGCCTTCCATTACGCTCAGAGCCGAGAGCAGGACTTTGATGCTATTCGCCGGGCTGCCATCTTGTGGCAGCATAATAGCTTTTGTGTGAAGGCTGTGCACCATAAAATGTGAATTAAATTGTGTTCTTTAAGGCCGTCCAGGTTTTTGATCCCTCCCAGCTCCCTGCAGTAGCAAAACTGTGGACTGTCTGGGGGCCCCAAGGACTGGGTTGAGAAATGCTACAGTAAAGGCCTGCCATTGCAAACTGAACTAATATTCTAACACAATGTGTACACTCCCCCGATTAGGTCAGTAAAGGTCAGTAGATGCTAACTGTACATTAAGAGGTGCAATTAGAACTGAATGATGTATGAAGCCCTTTTGTCTATAAAACTTCCTCTACATTTAAAAATGTCATCAAAGAGTTATATGGCCTCTGGGTAATTGGTATGACCAGAGTAACCCCGGCTTCATTACACAGGATTTGCAACTAAATCAGCCCTAGAGTAACAAGGTTGCAGCAGAATTAAGCACGAGCAAAATGGAAATATGTGTTTTTAACACTCTCCTTAGTAGGCAGCTTGGCATGTACAAACTTCAGACTGATACTGTATTTCTGAACTCGTGGGATGGACAGTGGCCATGGTTCCTATACCAGTGCCTCCTCTACGGCCTGATACCACTACAGTGTCATGTCCCTCTGCCTCGGTAAGCGTCCACCAGCTGCTCCAGGTACTTTCTCCGGTCCAAAGAGGTCAGATAATTCGGAAGCCTGTGCTTACAGTGACAGCTCCCATCTTGGGAGCAGCTCAGCTTCACATCTTATCATTTCCATGTGGATGTATGCAGGTTTCCAGAGCGTTACCAAGAGGTGAAAATGCGGAGAAAGAGGAAATAATCTAGTTGAAGATATGGGTGTGCTCCTCAAATTATTGCACAGAACAAGCCAAACTTTCAGTCACCGTAGTTTAATTTTAATCATTAAGGCCCCCCAAAAGCAGACAGAGAAGCTTGTGGTGGCTCAGAATAAACTATTTAATTTCAGCTGCAATACTACATTCAAAGTCTGCTCCTCAGGAAGGCAGAACATAGGGCTTCACTTTTCATCCGAATTATCAGCCGGCTTCTGTATTCGCCAAGGCTGGGCTTTACTGACGCGAACGTTATTTTATGGAGATGCCCAGACGGCTGCCGAGTTGCACGCCACAGGCTCGACTCGATGAACGATGGCAGAGCGAGAGGCAGAACACCGCCTGACCCCAAACAGCTGGCTAGGGTGGGGCCACACGCCGCATGAATCATTAAGCCACCTGGGCCACATTGCTCAGCTGCTACCGGAGCCCCCGGCTGCCCTGATCGATGCCTCCCCCGCACCCCCCCATGCTGGCGAGCCCAAAAAGAGATTTTGTGTCAGGCTATCAGCGAGACCATCCATCTCGTCTCCAGAGCCGGGCTTCCTTACAGCCAGCGCTCGGCTTTTCCGCCTCTCCAGCTTCCTGTGATTTAACGGTCACCACTAAGGGCAGATTTAACATAAATTGGTACACTGTAAATCCCTCCAAGGTAAAGATGAGAAAGGAACTAATTAAAAAGTCTCACTTTATCTATAAGGAACATACAAATGATCGCCCTCCTTTAATATTTCAGTATAGCGTTTCATAAGTTTAAACATATATTTCTGCAAATGACATTTATAGTAGTAGTATAAGCATTTATGATTAATTTCTGTCTTCCCAGAACACCCAGAAAGAGCTGGTGAAAGGGAGCACTTAACCCGCGTATACATAACAGAGATATGGCAGGGTGGGTATGACCACTGTGTAACTTGGAGAAGGCACTACTGAAGGTTTCCTCCTGAATTACTTGGCTTTACCTCCGCCTAGATTTGTACATATGATCTGACTGAACAAGATGCTGAGCAGAATTTTTGTACTGAATAATTTTAATTCATTCTGAAAACCAAATTGACCTGAGGTACCTGGAAGAGCCTCTACAGAGACACTGAGGTACCTGGAAGTGCTTCTATAGAGACACTGAGGTACCTGGAAGTGCTTCTACAGAGACAGTGAGGTACCTGGAAGTACTTCTACAGAGACAGTGAGGTACCTGGAAGTGCTTCTACAGAGACAATGAGGTACCTGGAAGTGCTTCTACAGAGACAGTAAGGTACCTGGAAGTACTTCTACAGAGACAGTAAGGTACCTGGAAAAGCCTCTACAGAGACACTGAGATACCTGGAAGAACCTGAACACAGAGACATTGAGGTACCTGGAAGAGCCTCTACAGAGACCTTGGAGGTACCTGGAAGAGCCTTTGCAGAGATTTTCAGATGTATGCTTGCAGAACCTGCAGAATGGCTCCAAATCTTCTCTTGCATTATTCTGTTATCCATCAGGCTCAGCAACCCTTTGGTGACAGAGTGGAAGCTGCATTGCCTGGCACCTGGAGCACAGCATCACACAAAGGGGAGGGCATGCAGACGTTCGCATATGCTCGTAACCTTGCCGCGGATGCCCAAATGCCCTCATCTCGTCTCAAGCTGTGCACTTTTCATCTTCGTGGTGTGGGGGCGAGAAGCTAATTGCAGCTGACAAGATCATTTTCAGCAGCTGTCTACGCCTCACAAGTGGAGGAGTTTGAGCTCCAGACTCCATAAAAAGTAAGTGCGCCTCCTGGCTCATGCTTGACTTGATCACTATGGAAGCTTTCCAACAGCAGAACTCCTGTTTACACCAGTGACTTCGCCCCCCCGGGAAAAGACGATAAAATGCTCTCCTGCATGGGCCTTTGAAATACGTGAAATTGCACTGATGTGAAAAAGTAACAACTTGCACATAAAATCAGTCACTGAGCTCCATAAATCAAGGAGGGCACATTCATTCTCATTCTGATGTCCAACAGTGAATGCCAGGTTTTTGGTACAGTGAAGGACACATGGACATTTCTGCTGGGCAGGACCCCTACTTTGGGTCCTCCCTCCCATATTGGCCAAGCAGGCTTGTAGCAGCCCTGGTCACTGGGATAAAATTCATCAGCCCAGAGAAAGAAGCTACTTACAGTACTGTACATGATATGCGACAATCCCCCACATACCAATGCCTTACCCAAGGAATGAGAGGAGCAGGGAAACCTGCAGCCTAAAAGCTCCCCCACCATATCTACGAGGTGCCTGGAAGCAGATGCAACAGCCAGATGCACGCAGCTTGGCCATGCACTTTCTGCTTCAATAATTCTCATTATAGTAATTGTTGCTTAATGTTTCCATAATCTGTTACTCAGAGGAAATGATTTTCCTTCCTCTAATGCCACCACGGGCTCTCTGTGGTCCTTTTATGGGCCTTTGTTGTTCTTTACAGCAGAGTTTCCCCAACTCATTCCTTGGTGACCCCCGGGCAGTCCACATTTTTACTCCAAGCAAAAATGGTAGCAGCAAAAATGTGGACAGTTTGGTAGGGAGCTGGAAGGGGAGCAAAAGTGTGGACTGGTTGGGAAACACTGCTTTAAAGTAAGGAAGACAGATTCTGCCCATTGTTCCCTGCTCCCTAACATAAAGGAGCTGAGGACTTGCCCAAGTGGCCAGCCCATTGGGGAGCCCCTGATGGCTTTGGCCCTCCCTCTCCTTTGCTTTAATGAGCTGGCTGACAGGCGCGTCAGTCAGCCGCTGACATCTGCCTCTGCGAGCCCCTCTCACCTCACCCGTGCAAAGACTCAAAGTGATAAATTATCACCTGCTGCAGATGGCCACCTCCAAACACATGGCATATCACGGCAGTGCCCAAACAGCTCTCGCTATATCATGGTTATGTCTGAATTGTTGTTTATACGTCCCCTGATCCTCCTCTCTGCAGCCATCGGCAAAGGTAAATGTGTTTTTATGGTCTGTCCCTGCATTTAATGGCACCGGCTTCATCTTCCTTGGGAGCTTTATCATCAAATGAGCACATAATCCACTAGGCATCGCCATCAACTCCTCGTCATTCTCCTTCCGGCATTCAAATGATGTAGCAAGAGACCCTGCGATAAACGTCCCCATTATAGTTTGGGGTTTTGCGTTTCAGAGGCACCAGTTCTGATTTTTGGAATAATGTAATGGGTTTTACATGCAAGACGTACCATTCTGGGCTCCTGAGAATCACATTTTGGTGAAGAACGCCTAAATGAAGGTTGGGTGATAGAAGGAACTGTGACCTGGGCGGAAATGGTGCCATATCGATCCCTCCATTAGACGAGCTGCTGGCAAAGAATCAGTGCAATAACAAATTGCAGGAAAAGAATCACTTAAGACATGTGGCACCCCAAGGGTGGTGGGGGGGGGGGGGGGGGGGATGGATCTGGTTTATTGCCGAACATTTGGTTTGGATAGAGCTGTTTTTATTGTTATCTCAGTCAGAACTTTGTGTTCTTCCCTGAGCCTTTTTTGTCTTTGAGACACGCAGCCTGTCTGTTGTCAGCATACACCATGTGACTAGGAGCAGCATTTCTATTAGCCTCAAACCTGCAAGCTCTGCTTGTCTTGGTGGTTGTTGCCTGTAGGGGTAACAGAAGAGTGCTTATTGAGGAGAGATTAAACCTGATGGAATCTCATCATTTTCAGGCCATCATCCTGGGGCAACAAGTAAGGGTGTTGCACCTGTAAGTACATTATGGTTAATGACCTCATTAAGGGTGATAAGGCAAGGAAACCCTATGTACTTCACCGTGATGACAATATGGCCCCGTTTCACATCCTGAGCCAGACCAGACTGGATAGGTCAAACAGACATTTCACTTCACATGCAAACATTAAAGATGCATTTAATATTAGATCCAGACTTCTTAAAGTTTCATTGAGACAAGAGGCCCAGATCCAAAATACCAAAAAATGGTACATCATTACCATAAGATGTTAATTCTTAGGTCCAGCAGCAGCAAATCACTCCCTCTGCTTGCAAGCGCGAGGAATGTCCATCTTGGTCTACATTCACCACTGAGGAAACGCATACATTGAGTGTACCGAGTGAGCTTCAAAGTGCTTCACGTCTCTCTGCAAGCACCAAAGCTTTATGGTTACCACACAGACAGTGTTCACAGCAAATCGGAGGATGTCCAAGTCATGTTACTGGTGTGCTGACTCTTTAATCGACACTGACTTACATAAAGACACAAGTCCTTTAATTAGGCCACGAAGGACCAAATGAGTTATAGAAAGGGTCCGAGGGAGAGTATGTCAGCTTCTGCTACAGTTAAATGCATGCTCATGTTCATAATTAAATAATTAAGCAGCAATTAACAAGACTGTGCTTTTAAAGAGTAACAAAACAACATTACATACACTGGTGCTTTGGATGATATAATAATTTATTATGCTACAGTCAGAGATAGAAAACTGTCCCTTTCCCCATAAAAGGAACTTGTTTTGTAAAACATAATAGGAAATGTATTCTAATTAATTGGTTAATATCAGTTGACAGAACAAAACACTTGAAGATTCTGTAATGCTTTGTCCTCTATGAATTATTTAAACGTGTGGCAAACAATTATGTCTGCTTCCTTAATAAACACTCATTTAAAATTCTGTTTTTAAGATCAGTGCCTCAATATAGAGCTAACAGCTCACTGTATTATCACCTACAGTAAAAGCTGAATGCCCGGTTCCCTGATAATGTACACAGGAAATTGTGTCAGTCCTACATTAGCGATTAGAGACATTGTGACACTATGATATTCATTCGAATCACAGTTTGGCAAGTTTTGTAATTTACATGATCATCAACTTTTTGTGGAAATAAAATAGTAATACATGGTGAAAAGTTGTACATTTTATCAACAAAAATTCTAATTTCAAATCTTCAAACCATTAGTTTGAATACGACTGGGATTGCAGGGGGAGAAATAAAATTATATTGTAAACTGATCTATAAATTGATCTATAAAATATGGAGTGTGTTAGTCATATCAATGTGTAATTATCCATCCATCCATTTTCCAACCCGCTTATCCATTCAGGGTCGCGGGGGGTCCGGAGCCTATCCCGGAAGCTACGGGCACGAGGCGAGGAACAACCCAGGATGGGGGGCCAGCCCATCGCAGTGTGTAATTATAATTACTTATAAATGTAGCCACAATGTTTTTTTACAAATTGATTTGATTTTTCTGGATCAGGCACATATCAGTGGCGGGGGTGGTATGGGGGGGTTATGGTTTCCCTTTTGCCCAAACAATTGTGCCCCTTTTTATATCACTAATGACCATGCTAAATGTAGCCCCTTGTAATAATGGTTATTATTAAATTATGTAACCAAGTAAAAATGTTAAAATGTAGTTATAACAGAATGAAATGGTTCTGTAACAATCACACAAATGGTGTTACCCTTTACTATGTGTCCTTGGAATTCGTCAAATATATGCAGTGGTTTTTCCAACTGTAATATTACTAAATGTACTATGCACTATGGCGCATAACTCTCAGGTATTATCATTCTGGTCTGAAACATAAAATGGGGAGATGGGTTAATGGAATACAGCAGGTAGTGGCAACAAGCTGGAGTTAATCAGAAAGAGCTGAGGATCCTGGTCAGACTTAGCCAGAGACGAACGAAGTGCAGCTGAGCAGGGTCTCTATCTGAAAGCAACAGCTAAGACAGTGTCTTGGAGATGCAGGTTTTTATTAAGGTAAAGCCTACCATCTCTTCTAACCATCTCTTCTTCTAACTAATCTCTGCCTCTTGGAGCAAACTGAAGTACGTCAAATCCGAAGACACAAGATGACCATACAACAAAATGCACCGTGGACATCGAGGTAATATGAATGGCAGCAATCTGACTATACTCACGTGTCTGTTGCAAACAAATGTCTGGAAACTCATTGAATTTCTTTAGGGTAATTGGTAACAGACATTTGAAGTTAAATTTTCTTCCCACGGAAATTGGGTTAGATTTAGAGGGACTCTAAAGTGGATGAGAACAACCGATTTTTCAAAGAGAGGTGTCAGCAAGCAATATGGGGTGCAGAACACCCCCATCTCACAACCATCTATTTTCCTGTCGGGATGCACTGGACCATAATCCAACTGCTGTCTGGTTTTCACTTAAAACACAAAGATAGCTGTGCTTGGAAGTCCCTCTGTAACACTCCAGTTATATAGTCAAGTCACGTCACATGTAGTGAAATCAATCTTGATATTTATTCCTGCAAAGAAATTCTGTTTGGTATCACTGCAAAAAATTCTACACTGCAAATACTCCAGAAAAATGCTTGAACTTTAAGATTAAGTACAGGCAAAGGCAACAGAAATATGAAAACGACCACTTATACGGAAGATAAATGTGCATAGATCTGCAGGACCTGAGATTATGATAGCGAGCTTTATCCAGTTCTGTAAAAGAGCCAATTTTCTGTATCAGTTTGGCAGGTGTTTTCAATGTGGGACATGGACACCTGTCATTTCTGACACCCATAGCTCCATACAGTCTGCATAACATGATTAACTCCTTATCCATGAACGAAATCGATCAAAGGTATAGCCTGCATTAGAACTAACAGGTGTATATCCAACACCTCAGTAAGGCTGTCGTGTTTTATGTAACAACATGTAAAGGTGACCTAGTACAAAGTTAAGACACACACATATATATATATATATATATATATATATACACATACACGATATATACACTCTCATATCTAAATTCTTTACACACACAATAAATAAAACATATTTGGAAGACTTTAAAAGTTTCTTGTTGAATGACTTAATGAGGTTATAGAAGACATACTGTAACATTTCTCACTTGGCACCCACATTTAGATGTTCTAATTTATACATGATTATTAATTGTGCAAAACTTGCACATCCAAGTCTGAAAAGTAGAGTCTGTAACTCTAACCAACAGGCTGACTGCTTTTTCCCCTGAAATTTGCTTTGGAATCAAATCAAATACATATTTTAATTTCCTTTATAAGAATGCAGAATTCAGAAATAGCATACAGAAAAGGAAATGTTATTTTTCTGATATTTACCTTGGAGAAGAACATACTTATTTTCAAGAAACTCACTTCGTTCATAAAATATAAAAAGAAGAGAAGGTCAACCAGGTAGCAGGAACCGCGTGGCCTCGTTCAGAAACCTCCATGAAACACTGTTGTACAACCTGCAATAATCCCAGATTTATACAGAAAAGGAGTCTGGAGCCCCAAATACATCTCCTATTTGTGCATCCTTTTCCAGTTAGATTAGGTGCTCCGTCACTTGCTGTTGGAAACTGTTCTGCCCTGATGACAAAACCCGAACGGCGCTGTGGCTCTTTATTATAGAAGTGACACATGGTGTCATTTTAGGCCCAAATGATGGCTGCAAGAGGAAGGGTATAACTTGTTGTTAACAGGGGCAGCCAATTGCCAGGCGTGTGATCACGCGTTACCCGGCCGCCGGGAGGGCTGCACATGGATTCCTCACTCCACTACACCGTGACCATGCAGCAAGATTAACACGATAACTATAAGATACCTACTCCTCTGGGTAATAACATGTTCCCTACTCGCATAAAAGAGTGAATGTTAATCAGCAGATTCAGCAGACCAAGTGAGGAAAAAGTGGGCTCAGCACTCTGGCTAGCTGAGACCACCTTGCTGAGCACGGTCACATGGTGCTATTGAGACATGGAGGTCACCTCATGTAAACGGGGCAGCATATGACCTGCTGGCAAATGCTCGGGCATAAGCCATTTAATTAAACGGGGGCCGATGGTGGTGGTCTCACCACTTCCTCAGTTAATGTTATTTATTCTACTTATCCAGCAGTGGTCGGGCTCCCTGCCCTTGAAGGAGACCAGGATTTTAATTCCATCTTCTCTAGCTGCTTCTTCAACTGTCTGCTGGTGGACAGCTCAAGAAGCTGTGTAGTTCAGCTGTGATTTTCTCTCTCTCAAACATGCCCGTCTTCTGTCTTATAAGATCTTTTTGAGGCACCTTGGGTCCCTTTTTCTCATGCATTCAGCGTGGAATCATGGGTCAAGCAGAGTTGCTTGACCAATCATTTCTTCAGTCACAGTGCTTCCGTAATTGCCATTCACGTAGTTCAGTAACGACTTGATTGTATTCATGAGGTCTGTGTCATTCTCCTTTGCCTGTTGGACATTATTATTGAATAACTGAAGAACACAGTGGTGTCATCTCCAGCAGAGGACGCGTCAGTGAATTCAAGGAGAGGACCTAGAGCCTTGCTCACACAGTCAACAACCTCTATATCTTGCCACATTAGCACCAGGTGTCTGGTTAACCTGTCAGCAGCCAAGACTTGTGCAATAGCCTTTTCTTGTTCCAGCAGCCATGGGATAATCATCTGCCTTGATCCCCATTGTGCAGTGACCAGTTAATGCTGAGGTAGGCCCATTTCCACTTGGCATCCCGGAGTGCTTCAAGCTGTGAGCAAAGGCAGTCACTATGCTTTTTCCAACACTCTGTCAATCCAGGTCTCATTCACATTCCTCTCAAAAGATAAAGAAAGATCGTATCTTTCTCTTTCTCTCTCTGACTCACACTTGTGTTGCTGTTGTATGCGCTAGGGAGCGTAAATGCATTGCATCGCTGTATCATTGAAATGGTGAGATGAAGCTTTTTTATCACATGAACATTTACACCAGTGTTATCGTGGACGGTATGATACGACACAGCCCTAAAGGAATCTTTATGATCTTTGGACATCACTGCATGCAAAACACATAAAGCACAAGTATCCAGCTCTGCTTCTCTGGGATTGAACGGCAGAATGAGTTTCAGCCACCCAGAGCTATCAGTTGAATGTGCCTAGTAACTTCATATTTCAGGGGTGTGGAGCCCTGATTACAGTGCAGTCTTAAATATGCCTCTGGTTCAGGGTACATAGAGATTATGGATATAGTTATGAGGGGTGGTTTATGGCAATAAAGTAGCAGAATAAAATTCTATTTGTAAACGCTGAGTGTTTTTCCTGTGTTGCTATTTTAGACTCCCAAATAAAACAACCTGTCTTTCTTCACTCCACCTTTATTTAACCTCTCTGTAACTTAATAACGTAGCACCAACGAGGCACATCCCTTTGTCCGTTCTAATATAAAGTGCATCACTGAAGGGTGGCACCGGTCATATGTAAATGGCAGCATTTCTCCTCGGCTTCCCAGTGCTTGTCCTAAGGAAAACAAGCCAATCACGGCAGGCACCAAGTCAACCACCTGGTTCAATACTATACTAATGTTGTTTTCTTGCAGTTTAATTCTCATATATTTGCATATTTAACTATGCCCAAATACCAAGTGGCATGATAGCAGAACAAGATCCCAAATGTGTTTCAAATACAGGTCTTGTGCTCTACACAAGGCACTGACCCACAGAGTTCCTCTGTGAAGGTCACGAGTAAAAACTGTGCATTCCACACTCGGTGCCATTTTGGCCCCACTGCTCGCTCAGTGGTCAGGTTACACCTGCTTCACCTTCCCTTCGCTTGGATAATCTGCAGCCCACTCAGATGCCTCATTTCATTTGGGAACAAGGCAAAATCACGGGGTATAAAATCAGCAACTCATTGCTATTGATTACACATGTAATGAAGGACTTGCACCAACAGCATTTCTCTGGCACAAAGAACCATCATTTGCACTTGGCTCTGATATCAGAAGTAATTACATTAATCTCAGAGGAATTTATAGAGGTTCACATAATACAGTTGGAATTATAAAACAGACAGTTTCAGTCTGGGGCAGCACGGTGGCGCAGTGGTTAGCATTGTTATTTCACACCTCTGGGACCAGCATTCAAGTTTCTGCCATAGCTCCATGAGTGTGGAGTTTGTATGTGGTCACCGTGTGGTTTCCTCCGGGTACTCTGCTTTCCCCCCCACAGTCCAAGAACATGCTGAGGCGTTACCACATTGCCTATATGTGTGCATGTGTGAGTGTGCCTGCAATGGGTTGGTGCCTCGTCCTGGGTTGTTTGCTGCCTTGAGCCCATAGGTTCCAGACCTCCCACAACAGGACAAGTGGTTACCAATAGTGGACTGGTGGACACTTTCAGTTTCCTACATTATATGGTCAATCCGTTATAAACAGTAGCTTGTTTAATTTGTGCTTATAGAAAAGAAACTCGGAGACATTGACCCCACTGGGACCTGTGCTGTGACAGCCCATCATGGCCATGACCTCAGATGAAGAAATCTTAAAAATCACAGGAGCACCTCACGTTCAGCTTCCGCCTCCAGCTGAGGCAGAAGGATAATGGGTTTTGCAGACAAGTGTGTGAACATCCTCAGTGGGGACGAAGGGCAGCCACAGTTACACAGAATGCCGGGGGATGATAACCTTGAGTGGCTTGAGCTGATCTTTGAAGGGTGCATCAATCACATTTCACACATAGCATATTGAGATAGAACCAAACAAGTGTTGGCCTGGGCCATCTCAGCATGAGTGCCGTCACTCAATATAGACTCAAATTTTCCAAACCACACATTCAGACGGCTGTTGTGATCATTTAACTTAATACAGAAATTTGACTTGAATTTAAAGAATTGCATGCTCTGTCCCATGACCTTCCCAAAACCACTGCCCCATACCTTTTTGGAAATAGAGGGACAGGCATAAAAACAAACGTTTGTCTTTGAGTGTAGGTGTAGCTAAGCATACCTGATGTGGCATTCAGCTGCCCATCTCAGAGAATGCAGTTACCCTAGGCTGTGTCAGGCTCCTACGTCTGCCCGAGCTTCGGCCAGACCGGTTACTGTAAGCATAATGTCCAGCGTTTGTGGCGGCTCTGCACCAGCCTCGCTGATTTACCGTGCAGGGCCTCCGGCATGCCTCCATCAGTCACTGTGTCCGCTGCACAGCTGAAGTGAGGCTCCTCTGGCTGCCACTCCTCTACACCCAACTCTGCACGCAACATCCTGCGCAGCGATGCATTCCAAGGAGCCAGTTTAAATGCAAATGTGACAGCGGAGGAACAGGAAACTGACTGCAGGCCGCACATAATGCATCAGTGAAACAAAGTAAACAGTAATCGACGATGGCAAATATAAAAAGCCTTTTGACTGCGCGCGGCAGAGATAGTTATGCCCCCGTACCATTAAGGATGCAGAGTGAATCCAGGATTCCCTTTGCCTCCACTGGCAGTGATTATATCTGTTTTTATTTTAATTTCACTTTAGGCCTCTCTTTCCAGCCAGAATGAGTAATATCTGGCACATGCAATTCCGCAAAGTCATGCCTTAAATCTAAAAGGACATTTATGCATGCTGCTAAAGAGCTGTTATTTCATTAGAGAGGGAATAGTAATGACTAAGCTAATGATTGAGAATCCACAGAATCCTCAGCATTAAAACTGAAAAGGGTTATGTAGAGGGTGCCAAGAACTTGGTCAAGGGAAATTAGTGCATTTCAGTCAAATAAGGAAATGCAGTTACTTCTGTTAAGTATTATAAGCAGAATTTTGCAGGCATTAACATACCTGCTCAGGACCGGCATCCCACGCCTCTGTCACGATTGGTCCTCACATATCATGTGATCCCGGAATTGATTGTGCATTAATGGCTGGTTCAGCCTGACGGAGTCGCAGAGCTCGGTAATTACCCCCGCAAGCGTCATGCCAGGGTAGCTAATTACAACAGCCCCCAGAGACTGCTCGCTGCACGCCCCCGTGCTTCTCAGAGCCTCCTCCGGGGAGCGCTAGAGTGAGGCGCAGTACACGGGAGCCAGCCTCCCATCTCGGGCCGGGGGCCGTGTGATTCTAGCTTACAGACCAGCAAGTCTTTGCCCCCCCGGTGGGGCCTATGGGGGTGGAGCCGCTCACTGATTGGACAGCATCCAATCAGTGAGCAGAACGTGCTGTTATCAAAATAAAGGAAGGAGCACCAGACAGCGCGCGCTGGCCGTGGGCTTCAGGCCGCTACCTGGAGGGGGCGCCGCGCTCAGCCCGGGGTCCCCGTTGAGCCAGAGTGGCATGGGTTTGTAGAGCTCGGCATTCTGCAGGGAGGACGTGCTCCAGGACTTGGGTCGGCTCAGCAAGTCACTGGCACTGCCCTGGGAGAGGCTGGACACCTGGGGGGGGGCACACAGGGGTGGGGGGGTCACTCAGACAGTAGGCAGAGGGCGCGACCCGCCGGGCAGAGGCGGACAGGCTACCTCCTTGTGGTCCTCGCGGCCACGGCTCTCGTCCGTCCCCGAGGAAGGCTTAGCGTGGCGATCGGGGATCAGCGCGCTCCGCCACTGGTCCCGCCACAGAGCCCCCACCCGGTCCTCAGGGGGGGCCGGCTCGCTGCTCTCCTTCCGGCTACCGGCCGGGTGCAGGTCCAGGTGGGGCGAGGGCATGGAGGAGACGGGCGGCTTCCTCAGAGACAGAGCCAGGGGGGAGCAGGCGGAGATGGCAGCCAGCGAGGGGGGGGCCCCACGCAGCCGCGGGGCCAGGGAGGGGGGGCCGCCCTTCAGGAGGGGCTCCACTTTGGCCCGCTGGGCCTCCATCTCACGGCGTGCCTGCTCTAGGATGGAGCGGATGGCGTCGTCAGAGCTGCTGCTGGAGCCGCCCCCCCTAGGCGCCTGGGGGGACGCCAAGGGCTCCACTGTGGGGGAGGGGGAGGCCGCAATTACAGAAAGCTCCACCAGGGGGCGACGGCATTGCATGCAAATGGCGATGAGGAGACTGAGAGCCACATACCAGCCTTCTGCACCTGCAGCTCCCGCTTGGCCTGCTCCAGGATGGACTTGATGGCCTCGTCAGAGCCGCTCTCGGGGGTGCGGATCCGCGTGGTGATGCTGCCTGAGGGGATCCAGAGGAGAGAGGCCCGTGTGTCAGGCGAGGGGCCGGGCGAGGGCAAGGGCGAGGGGCGAGGGGCCGGGCGGGGGCGAGGGGCCAGGCGAGGGCGAGGGGCCGGGCGAGGGCGAGGGGGTGCCAGCGAGCAAATGGTGAGCTCCACATGAGCACTGAACGCCACTGCGGAGTGACTCCAGCAGCACGCCTCCATGACAAAAGCCCCCTCCCCAAAAGTCACTCAAGCTCCCGCCAAAGTCACTCAAGCTCTGACGTTCTCACAAAAACCACGGCCATCACCACAAAAAAGAAAAACTACGCACTACAAGCTATTGCATTGACTTTGTTACTGGATACTGAAAACAGCAGAACAGAAAACACAAACACCTCATCTCAGCAAACTGCCCCCACCCTAGAATTTAAGGTGGGATGGGGGGGGGGGTGGTGGTGGCAGAGTGTTCCTCAAAGCTCCCTGCGAGTCCCAAAGGGAAAATCCACGCAGATGGGAAACCCCAACGTACCGAAGGGATCGAAAATGAGAAGGGCCACGAAACAGGGCGTCTAGAGGGTGTCGGAGGGGGACAGACTAAGCACTCAAACAGACTCTCTAAGTCACGCCCCTTCACTACAAGCCCCGCCCCTCCAGTACCCACAATGCACCGACCTGACCGCGGGGCGCCTTCAGAGCCTGCTCTCCGCTTCGGAACATCCTGAAACACCTTGTTCAGGTTCTGCCCGGGGTTCTCTGTTGGAAAACAAGCGGCGACAGAGAAGAGAAGAGGGTGAGGTGGGCGGCGAGATGGGCGGCGCTCCCAAGTACCGCCAGCTGCTGACGAGCTGCAGTTTGCCCCACATGCCTATAGGAGGCGCTCACCGATAACAGGCGCCTAAATTTGCCGCGGTCAAGACCCCCAAAGCGCTCTGGAGCTAAACGACGTGCCATGGCTTGCCCGTAGCGGCCCAAAGGACACACTGGACCGTGCAGGGAGACGGGATACTCCCCGCTCGAGCTCCTGGGATGAGAAACGCGGCACAGAAAGCCTAAGCTGGAGATCCCCCTCCGCCTGCCGGCATTCAGGCCAAGGCGACAGCCAGTGCCAACGCGGGGGGGCGGGCTGAGGGCGGATCAGGCCCACACCATATCTGACGGCGAGCTCTGCGCAGCTCACGTCCCCCGAATCACACGCTCTGCGCGACAGTGACACCCGTGATGGGCAGGGTGGCTCTACGTGGGTCTGAACAAGGGCAGGAACGCTAAACCGGGACACACAGCATCGGAAGCCTGACGCAGGGCGGGCCCAACAGAACCCCGACTCCCAGCAGACTGGGGGCAGGTCCACACGCACCCCACCGCGAGTGATGGCTCAGTGGTACCGGGACAGACATGCCTCGGCCCCGTTTCTATGACAACAGCGTGACGAGCACCCAGCTCTTCATTCCTTCCCTCTGCTGGGTCGAGGCTCTGTGACCGTGAGCACCAGAGTGACCTCCAGCTCCAGACCCGCTCTCCCCCCCCCCCCCCCCCCCCCCCCCCCCC
>JAODKL010000037.1:5823777-5837402 GCA_026780765.1 Petrocephalus schoutedeni
GTGGATGGAGGGATGGATGGATGAGGGGGTGGAGGGATGGACATATTAAAGCTTGTTTCTCTTAATGCCAAACTGCTTAATCATAAGACAAGTTACCTAAGCGATGCCACAAAAAAGATCCCAGGAGTAAGCACTCAGAATTGGCACTTACAGTATGAGGACACCAGTTATTCAACAGCAATAGGAACATACATTGTTTTTTCCTGTTATATTTGTATGCAAAATGAATGAAACATGCAAGACAAAATCAATATTACATTAGTGACCTGGACCCTTTATCAGTCACCTTCATAAACTGACAATTTTTTAATTTTCTTGCAGTTCGATTTGCACCGAAGCCTTTCAGTTAAACACGGAACGACACTGTTAGGGTCACCAAGGAGACAGACAAGAGGATCATCCATTAATTAAAAGCCAAACCTATGTCAACAAACACGCACTGGTATAAAAGGGAAATTTAAAATAAGAAACAAACCAAACAAGTGAATATCTAAGATTATTCACTGGATATTAATCTGAAACAAATGAACAGAGTGCCCAAATGCAGGGAAGAAAATGCCTCCTTTTCCAGTTGTTCACAGGTCGCTTTGCCCGAGTTCTGAATGAGGATAGAATTTATTAAATATATTATACACAGCTATACAAAAAAAGTGCACAAATGCACAAATGGTTGAAGAATGGTTCTATCACCATCCTGACTTTTACCGATACAAATGGCAAGAATCTTTGAGTAAACTCTTTTTCCTATAGGCAGTATGATTTTACGGGCCAATCTGCAACCCCCCTCCTGGAAACGAAAATGCCTTAAAAATCTCCACAGAAAACAGATGAAGTCATAACAGAAGTGAAACAAGTGAGGGAAAAATTGTGTATGCCCCACACAGATATCACCATCAGGCCCTGTTGCTAAAGCTGTTTTGAGGGGGGGGGGGGGGGGATAATTAAGCATTTTCATTAGTCCTATGATGGACAGCTTATCAATGTGTGACATCATAAGTCAGATTGAGCAATGTTATTTATAAGCATACCAAGCTTGCAAAAAGATTCCATTTATGCATGAGAAGGTGAAGTTTGGTGGTCTCTGTACTATAGCTGCTATTTTGGTTTTGATATAGTAGTATTAGCTAACAATCAATGGGGTGGGCTGCAGTCTCCCCAACCGAGGTGGGGTCATAGAGTCACAGTAAGGACAATCCATGGGGGTCTTTGTGAACCGCACTTTGTCTGGCTGCCCCCCTAGGACCAATTTGCCTTGAAAGTCCCTACCAGGAGCAATAGTCCCTGACGACATAGCTCCTAGAATCACAGAGGCACAAAAACACCTCCACCGTGATAAGGTAGTGATTCGTGGAGGGGCTGAAGGAGGTGACTGGTGAGAGGGTGGTCTGGGCCTCCTTGCTTAGACTGCTGCCCTGGAAACCCTGCCCCGAATAAGGAGCAGAGAATGACTGAATGATATTAATATTAGAGAATACACAAGAGAGACAGATAACCATTATGTTTATAAAGGAAAACACTTCTATGTATACTATTTCACCATTTTCCGCAATGCTCTGTCTTTACATTTCACCAGGGGCCTGTATCATGAAGCAGGATTTCTTGGTTAGCCAGATAACTACTCGGATTTAAGGTGGTCTGGCATAATGTAAGTGAATGAGGATAAAGGCCATTTAAACTGGGGTACCTTAAATCCAGCAAGTTATCCGGCCAAATAAGAAATTGTGATACAGGCTCCAGGGCAGGCCTGTTAACTCTACTTGTTACACAAGGCTGTGCTATATTTAGTTATCAGACTAATCTGAATTTTACACCATTTTTTCCAAGGGATTTGAATGATAAACCCAAACCCAACAACACACTGAATTCCTAAACAGAGTATATTAGGATAATAAGCTTACAATTCATGCAGAACCTGCTTTCATACAATTATGTTGGAGATGTTTAAGAATGGGGTAAATGTAAACATACAAATGCCATCACCATACAAAATTCATATTCTTAGACTAAAATGGATCCATTGTTATTCAGTTGTTTAACTATTACCATTATCAAAAAGGACACATTTTTTGGACTAAGGGAATATTGTTTCAAAATCTCAGAGCAACAAAAGTGTTTTTCTTTCACAAGCAGAAAGCTGATTTTACAGCATGTCACAGAAAACGGCCCATGGGAGGAAGCAGAATTTGCATCCGTTTAACATTCCTTCACAGTAATAATGCAGCTTTCAATTCAGTAGCTTACGTTTTACATTTTGATAGGAATAAAACCCAAGGTAGGTGACTGATGGAGATTTGCAGTGTTTGTAGAAGATGTAAGCTGACATTAGGTAAGTGATCCCTCAGCTGTAGAGGAAATGGGTTTTATAACAAGATTAATCAATATGATTTGCATGGGAAGTTTGTGTCAGTCAATTTTACGTGACATCTGCTGTAGTTACTGAATTGGAGGGACAGACAGTTTTGATTTGGAGATGATTTATGTCTTCCGCACGTTATGCATGCTGTCATGCACATGCACACACAAACACACACACACGCATTGTAAACAAAAGGGGCCCTCGTGTGAAATCGACATGCATCTAAAATCTGTGTCTGTGAATGGAAGAGCACAGTATAATTAAAGAATTTTCCACCCAAATTGGTTCAATCGTTTTGTTGCTTTGTATGGACTAGCTATCTTGACAATGTTGAAGTGATGGATTTGGAAGCCTTGACCATGCATTACTGTGAAGGAAAAAGGGCAGGTAGGTAATACTGCGGAAAGCAAGACAAGGCAAGGCAAGGCAAGAAGGGTATACAGGCTGCAGATCTATAAAAATGAGGGTCCAAAACACAATGGCCATCGCAAATGTAAACAGTTGGTCTCTTACATTGAGTGCTGGGTTTCTAATCCATAGAATTTGGCTTTGAGCTTCAGAACTAGTGCCAGTCCAAGCTGCCCTCACCTTCTCTGTGGGCGTCAGTGGAACTGAGGTTATACAATCAGCATTTGCTCATGGATGACCATGTTTCTGTCGCACTCAGGTGAAAACATAATTCCTGTACTGACCAAAGCATATACAGTGCTCACAGATGATCTTGGAACACTTGCTTAATTCTGTAAAAATATTGTGCAAATGTATTGGTTTTATAACCAAAGTCCATTGACAAGCGACGTTTAGCATACCTGCATATCTACGTTTAGCATAACATTTTCTTTTAACTGACTCATTCTGTTCTGTACTTGCCATGCCGTACTAATTGCAATTGTAGTCACTGGCTCCCAAAGGGATACTAAACACAAATATTTGGTGTTTTATATTATTGCAAAGGTGTTACTAATTAAAAAGCACCCAATGAGACTGCTTGCCAATGAACTTTTTAACTCAGACCTGAAATTAATGTTCTATTTAAAACTACTATTCTTTTCTGTGATAGTTTGTATAAACAAATGAATAAAGTCATGATTTTTGTTATAAAACCAGTGCATTTGCAATATTTTAACTGAATTAAGCAAGTATCCCAAGACTTTCTGTGAGCACTTGGACTGTGTGAGTCAATAAATTTTACATTTCATCCAAACATCCTTCTTACAACTGCTCATCCAGCAGCGAGCCGCAGGGGAGTCTGGAGCCCAGAGTCCATCCCAGGCAACAATAAGCACCAGAAGGGAAACACCCTAGATGAGATACTAGCCCATTACAGGGCACACACATTCACACCATGGGCACTACAGAAATGCAAATTCAACTATCTGCCTGTGTTTGGCCTGGGGGATTAAACCAGAGCAAAATGGGGGGAAATGCCAAAATCACACATTGAGAGTAGAGGTGGGATTCAAGCGTGCACCCCCGGAAATATGAGGCAACAATGCTACCCATTGTGCCATCATACTATCCATAATCAATATTTTGCAGAAAAATATTCATTAAATTATGCAGCTTGGAAACAAAAGAAAAATTTATTTTTTGAAGGATCAGACCGCTCACATGAAACTCTCTGTAGGAAAACATAGGGGGGGAATGTTTCAGCGGCATTAGTCAACAGCCTCCACATTGCTAGGTATCACGTCAATTACTTATTTGGCTTTCGTGTCACTCATTAAATGTTCCTGCCAGATGAAAATGGGAAAAAGTAATCAAGCAACCTGTGTTAGCCCGATTTGCTGGTCTGCATCTACCAGCAACTCCTCTGATGATGTAAAAGGCAGTTGTCTGGATCGGCAGACGTAATTTATTATCTTGCCCACAAACGAACCCACTCAGCAAGCGGTCGCCTCAGTACGTGTCTTCGGTCATGATGAACTGGTTGGGCGTCACTAATGCCTGTTTGAAGGCAAAGACAACTCAAGATTCACACTCATTACAAGCCTAAAGCAGATGTTAAAATTTAAAAAGGATATCGAGTCATTCCACTGCGCCCAGCTGATGATTTGCTACTGCTGCCACAGCCAATGCTGGAAAATGCACAACAGCTCACAGGACTTTCCTGTAGAAATATGCCGACTGTTGTGTTCTCCCTACTTCTGGTTCTCAGATCTCATTTTCAGATTCATGACAAATGCAATCATGCACTTCACTTTCCAGACTTTGTGTCTGTCAAAACCATTTTGTTTATTATTGCAAATTTATGCATACCTGAAGAAAAAGCAGTGCTGCATCAGGCAGAGATCCCGTGCTAGTCTGAGAAAAGGCTGAGGAACAGCCAAATGTTTATGAATTCCAGCCACTTCTGTCCATTTTTCAATGATGGGTTCCTTTTTAACTTTCAGTGAAATATTTTTAATTTGATGAGATTCGCTATACAGAGTCACATTAATTGAGCCAAGTGTTTACAATTGCAGCTGCTATACTTCTTGCCTAGGTTCATGAAGCAAAAGAGCCCAGAGGGACACACATAGTGATCTTTCACTGGCATCTGCATCTTAGCAGACTGGAGGTGACCAAGCAAGAATTGATGAGAAAAAAAATTGAACCTTTTTCAAGAAACAAGCCCATATCCTGATCCTGATCACAATATATCAGCTCTATTTGAAAGTGACAGAGTTAAGGTCAAACCTTCTGTAAACATTTAACACCCAAACAATAACCCAGTCATGTCCATGGTGTGGGTGAGCTCCTCCAACCACAGCCTCCTGGACTAATATAAGACCTTTGGGGAGATAGAATTCTACACCAAAGGACATATTGATAGTTAACTAGGACATAATTTGAAGATATACTTTTCCAAAAGCATACTTTATAGGGGTGCTTGATCTACATTGATTATTAAAGTAGAAATTGAGACATTTTATGACAGTCGATCATTTGGTCACATCATGGTCATTATAATCATAAATAATAAATAAGAAACCCTTAGGGATACCACAGCGCAGGATGGATGATAATATTGGATGATAATACTGCCTTCACAAATGTATGATATGGACAAAGAATTGGCACTGTGGTCAATAAACAGATGAGTATAATACAGGAGTCAGGAATTAGACCTGCAATTAGACCCAGCTGATTTCTTTGTGTTATATTTTGTGTTATAGTTTGTAAGTGATGTTTATTCGGATATTTTACGAAATGAGACAAAACCATGATAGCCTCCATGCCTAAAATTAACTATTGTAACAAGACTGCCATCTAGAGGAAGAACGGCAGATTACGACAGTTTTTTCTCGGCGGAATTAAGGGATTGCATCGAGAGCAGGTGAATGAATACATCGTCTATACTAGTGAATTCATTATAATAAGACCGTCACCTTAACAAGGATTAACTAAAAAGTCTTCCTGGGTGTAGAACTTTCGAGGTAGGCTAGCCTACCTAGCGTGGTTGAAATAAGGTGAAAGACAAAGACAAAACTTACCTCCAAATGTTTCTCCAAATTACAGACCAAATTCTTGAATACTGACTTAGGAAGGCGAAACCGATATGACGGGACCACGGTATTACCCTTCTCGGCTTTGACTTGACGGAGGCGCGAGCTATGTAACCTAGGCAACTCCCGCCACAAGCTCGATTAGTATTGGCGGCTATTAACGTTTTCGTTACTCAACATACTTACTGTGAGAAAACGCGATTTTAAGCACGGTCTGATATTACTGACAACGGGAAATGGTCCAATCGCTGCTGATTGAGCCAGGAATGGGAGAAGCAATAAAACCAGTAGGCCGAGTTAGGTAAGTAGCTTACACACCTGGGGTGTAAATAGCGGAGTGAAAGTAGTATTACAGCACTGTATGGGTACTTAAGTGAAAGAACACTAATTTAAAACTACTCAGTAAGGTACAGAATCTGGAAAAAACAACTTAATTACATCAATGAGAATATTTCAAATTCATCACTTTACACTCCTGCCAACACGTTTAGTGTAAACTAGCGATGGAAGGAACGATTGAGGCTTCGACACCCACCCGCATGGGTTGGTCAATCAGTTGCTGACTGGTTAAAATAGCCGGTGACTGACAGCACATGGCAATTCCGCACACCTTTTTTTGTTCCTGAACATAAAAACTTATTATGAGATGCACTTAATCATCTCTGAGAATCTGCTGAGACTGAGGAGCCTGTGGAATACCATGATGCATTTCTTCCATGTTGAGCACTGTGTCTTCTGGAGTTGAAACACCCCCTTCCCTCTGGCAGAATTTACCGTGCCGCTGCCACCGTCAGGCTCCCTGCAGAAAAGCCTGCAGTGAAGTGGGGTAATGTCAAAGCCTGCTTTGAACAGGACATGTACTTTTTGGCTCCCTGCAAGGTCGTTCATGCCCCCTGGGTGAACGCTGGCCAGAACTTCAGATCAGGAGGATACAAGCTTCTGTCCTTTTTTACATTATATTTTTCTTCCAGTTCTTAAATATGAAATGTTTCTAATTTTAATTCCTGCTTTGAGAACAGTTTGTATGCCCTGTAATGGACTGGCATCCTTATCTCAGCGTACACTGTCTCCTGCTCTGTACTTCTTTGAATAGGCTACATTCTCACCGCGAACCTGTATCGGATACATGGTTGTGAAAGAGTAAGATCTGACATTGGTTATGAAATATGTATGCGTTACTGGGGCATCAATCATGTAAGGAATACCAGTGTTATGGGCATTCTATGAGCTGAAGTGAAATTCCCCATTATTTTTCTTTGTCCCAGTTCTCAGTTAATTAATTTGCTCAGAAAGTAAGGTCACCTGGATTTTTCAGAGAGAAATTAACCAGTGATTTGTTGAATCAGTCAGTTATTTGTACCTGCAAAAACCATCCATCTTCAAACCCCTGGCGTAGCACAGGGCACATGTCTTTGGACTGCAGAAGGCAACCCACTCAGCACAGGGAGAACATGCATACTCCACACACAGGACAGGGGTGAGACCCCTCATCCTCGAGATGTGAGGCAGCAGTGCCCACTTGCTATACTACCGACCGCAAAATTCAGCTGTTGGTATTTCGTTCAATGATATTTAATTAAATGAAATGTGGGACACTACAAAGATCTAGACAACTCTCCCCTTTCTCCATTTGCTCAGCTGAAAAGCTTTAGAAACTTGTAAGCATAATGATCTGCATTCATTTATCACAATAACTGATTAAGATACAATTAAGATACAGATGCTTCAAGAAGCACAACCAGGGCAGAACAAGGAGTCACCAAAGAACAGCTAAATCCAGCAGAGGGCAACATTGACTCACATTGGTATGAGGTTGGACGGGAGACTGTGTATATAGTGTGTGTGTATATATATATATATATATATATATATATATATGTGTGTGTGTGTGTGTGTATTTCTATTGTGGTCCTCCCACAAAATTTTCAGTAATTTTTTAAAATGTAATAGAAGTATACACAGGCCAAACATTTCACAATTTAAAATGTTGAGTGGTAGGCTACTGGATGTGTTTTGTACTCTAATCTTCATTTCTGTATTTTTCCCCCCTAAGGCTATAACAATATAACAGTATTTATTCTTTATTTAGAATTTCACTTCCATTAATGTTGCATTTAAATGTTTTTTACATAAATATAAAACTAAATAACAAGGACATTTTCACGAAAATAAAGACCAGCTTTATTTTGTCTTCTCACATAATATACAGAATTTTAAACATTTGTCACTACCAGGATATCAGGCCTGCATCTCCATCCAACAGTGGTGGCTGTAAGGATACAGCTCAGAGTTATACACAGTGTATATATACACATTTATCTGTATTTGTCATTCGACATCAAGCCAACTGTTAAATATATATACCATTCTCTTGATTGTTTATTCATGTGTTTCAGTACAGTATCTGAAAATAAAAACAAATTACTACATTTCATGCTCTTCTCACTCAATGATTAACAAAATATAGGTATTTTGTATTTTAGAACTGTGTAGCTGAAACTAAAATTTGTTTCACCATCAAAAAAAAGTATGAAAAACACAAACATTTTGAAAAGAAGGACGTGGTGGTTGTAAAAAAATCTAATTGATATGCTAATATCACTGACAGCAGAGAGGCGGTGTTTCAGATACATTTTTGTTCCTAAAAAGAGACTCACGCCAATGAGCAGAAAACATGCAAGTAGCTTAGGCAGAGCCCTGAAGAGGAAATGGCTGTCCATTACACACAATAGGACTGGTATCAAGTCAACTTGGAGTTTATGACAGAAATATTCAGGTGATGAGAACATGACAGCTAAAAATCTTTGCAAGCATTTTTGAGAAGATTATGCCATTTATAATATG
Source organism: Petrocephalus schoutedeni (assembly GCA_026780765.1). Lineage (NCBI taxonomy): Eukaryota > Metazoa > Chordata > Actinopteri > Osteoglossiformes > Mormyridae > Petrocephalus > Petrocephalus schoutedeni. The sequence continues at coordinate 5,832,466 of JAODKL010000037.1, forward strand.
ACAGAAACTTAAATATCACTTGGTATATGTAATTGTACAAGATGAATGCATACATTTGCATACATACATTTGCCAATACAAAAAAAAAATTATCCTGTATTTTCTTTTCATTGGATGGCATAACTCCTGTGAACTGGATGTGATTTGTGCTAGCTATGTTGCTTCTAGCATAGTTGTTAAGGGTCAATATTAGTATGATATTTGTTTAACTATAAGAACAAATACACATTCTTGTTACCCATTTATTTGGATTTTTACTGAAACTGTTCAGGATAAATATGGTTTTCCAAGGTGGCTATTAAGCCTGATGACTGCATTTTAATTCCAATAATCAGCTGCCTTGGAGTATCCATTAGTAGCAATTCAATTAATTCAATAAATCATATTTCATAGGGGACTGTTTATCACTCTCAAGCATAAATGTTTGTCCTATTCCACATATGATTATATATGTTTAATGGAACATTTATTACTAACACATCCATATTCACAACTTAAAATGTTTTTATGTTTAAAAAATAGAGACACTATCCTAACACTATCCTTCCTTTAGTTCATTGTTGGTGTCACAAAATGGGCGATGCAGTTCCAGTAAGGAAGCAGTAGAATTTGCAATATCATGTGGAAATATCAATTTTTACAAAATATAATCATCTTACAGTTTTTTAGTAAGGTACCAGTACCAGGTAGACAATCTACTGATAAAAATCAACTGTATTTTTCACATAATTGTGGAGAAACCTCAGATGAAAGTTGTAATGTTATACTTACTTTGAAAATGGATGTCATTAATAGTGAAAATAATCCACTTAATATCTTCTTTTTTATTGCAGCATCTACAAAGTGGGAAAAAGCTAAACTTTTAAGTGATTTTGTGATTGAGATTGTAAAAAACTGGTTAGGAAAGTAGAAAGTATCTACAAAGATCAGTCATTTCTATGCAAGGATACATGAGGGACAAATGTATTGTAGGATCATTCCCAATGAGTTCTGCAGAACATTAAGAACATCTGAGAAGGAGAGCTCAAGTGTTACATTTCCGGCATTTACATGTACCTTCCATGTGGTGAAACGGAAGCGTCAAAGTGAGGGAAATGCAGCCCTGTTGTATCCACTGGCAAAGTCATAGGTGGCATGTGGAAGGGAACAATCCGTGAATAAGTTTGGGAAGGCCAATGTGCACAGGGTGTTCTCCTCCACCGGTAAAGAAACCGTGGAATCCGACTGGCAGTAGAGTGGAGGCTGGGCTTGAATCGTCCGCATGCTTTCACCCAGACTACACGGTACCGCTTTCTTGGACGGGCCAGTGCAAGTGCCCCATGGTTCTGTGTACAGAAGGCCCCCGGCTAGATGGTGGGGTTCATAGGAGTCCTGTCCAGACAGCGCCTCCTGCTGGACCCTCATGGGCATGCCCTGGGGTATGTCCTGCTCTATCAGCATGTCACTATATTCTGGGCCTAAAAGCTCGAAGAACTCCGATGCCTCTGGCCCAGCTCGCTCTAGATCCTTCAGGGTCATGCCGGAAGTAGAACTGACCCTGGGGCAGATGGCAGGCTCAGTGAAGAAGGATGGGGGCAGGTTGCGCTGGCGGAGGGGCGGCTTCCGGGTTTTCTCTCCACGGACGTCCTTCATGGGCTCAAAGAGGGCAGCCAGGCTCTTGCTCTGAAGGTTGGCTTGGATGCCGTCGCGCCGGCCTACAGGCTTGCCTGGGACACTGCCGGCATGTGAGGTCGGAGACCCTTGCCTCTTGCCTTGGTCCTGAGCCAGGTTCCCCCCCGACCCGATGATTCCTGTACACCTTTTGATCTGCTTCTGCAGGTACTTGCGGTGGTTGACTTTCCGCTTGGACTTCACCGGCTTGTCCAGGGCCAGCTTGATATTACTGGAGGCAGAGTCGATGAAACTCAGGAGGTCGCGTGTTGTTTCACGAAAGTCCCCTTCACAGGCCACCTCCCCGAGGAGGCTCCCATCGAATGGTTTATCCGCGTCAAACTCCATGCTGGACCCGAGGAAGCAAAAATTCATGAACTGGGAGGTGACGATGGGGGCCTGCACAGCCATGTCTCTGTCTCATCCGGCACTCTCCCCAACAGCATTCGCTACAGTCGCCAAAAGTGAGCCTCAGCAAAGCATTTTTCTCTTCCCGTTCCAGGGCAGACTTGCAAACCCTTGGTCCTGAATGTGGCTCTGCAGCTCTTTTCGCTCCCTTGAGCTGAACTGAGAAACAGTGTTTTGGGGGAAGGGGAGAGCTTTTTTTTAGGGGCTGGGCTAATGATGTCAGGACATCAAAGAGGTGGAGCAGAGAGACCCCAGGACTTAACTCTTTGCTCACGCTTGACCACCTGCAACTAAGAAGGATTTGTCTGAGGTGTCCCGCTGTGTGGGTAGACAATACCAGTGGGGTAATCTCCTCTTTTTCTTCCACGGCAGTGTACACGCATGTGAGTTCAGACCTTGCTATGAAACTAATGCATACTGCAGAGTTTCAACAATATGCAGCCTTGGTAGCTTTGCAAAGCCAGTTTGAACAGCATCAAATTCAAACATGCATAAACTAGTATTTCATCTTCATGTTAGACCTTTGCTTTGCTTGAATTTTGGAATATCATTTAAAAGACTGGATGCCAGTACTGTTCCTTCTTGGTGTTTTAGAACAAGTGGCTCCACAATCAATCAAAGCTCCCGTCTTCCCATGGGTTTTAATGACTCAGGAATCGTTTGATCACAACTGAATGAATATTCATTAAATCCATTAAGATGGAGGCTGTGTGATGTTGCTCTCTGTCTTTTTAATTACTTTAAACTCATTTTTTAATCCTAGATTTAAAACTTTTGTGCCATTTTTAGAATATACAAGATTATTACCCCAGTGCAAATCAAAAAGAATGTGTCCTCTACATCAATGTTTCTTCTACAATTGATGAAGAACATGGCATTAACCTGTTTTGACTATATAGAATATTGTCTGTGTATGTCTACTTACATTACCCTTTACATTATCCATTGGTTTTCTTAGTCATGACTAATAGACATCACAATACAGTGTTTTGTTTGAAATATTAGTATCATAGTCGAACTGAATACAAATCTTAAAACAGGCCTGTTACAACATGGTTCACAATTTTCCACAGGTCCTTTGAAATCAACTGTACATACTCATCTTGATTATACGGGGGCTGATGTAAATTTTCATGATCTAGCCTTGTATGTATGTTGCAATAAATAATTTAACCTAATTTGACAGGTAATTATGGAAAAGAGATTCTCAATTCTCAAAGTGTGTCGTTCAAATGAAATGCCTAAGAAAAGCCAAAGAAATGTGCAAAATCATACTTGATGTGTTATGCGTTTTGCACTGCTGTTCAGAGTCCGCTTACTGTGCTTTTTTGTATTTAATCCCTCTAATATGACACTCACATCACTGAATGCTACTTCCTGGTCTTGTTTACAGATAAATGTGAAAAGAGTTGTGCTAATCTGCTTCTCACTTCAGCGTGTCCACAATTGATATCAAGGACTGAACTTTGCACAATCACGTGGAAGGTTTGTTTTCTATGGGAAAATCTCTGTACCCAAACAGGTGTCACTGTGTCGGCCCGTATTCCCCCGCGTCTTAATCTGCTCATGGCAAAAGTTGATTTCTTGTGTGCTTCTCGCACCAGTGGGAATTTCTGCCCTGCTCTGACAGCTATTATGGCCTGCCTTTGACATACAGCCCTACAGGGTCTAAATAGCGCCTATTCTTCCCCGGCTGTGAAAGGGAGCTTTGTGCCAGAGATTCATTAAACTGCACCTCACAACCCTTCGTAAAATTGGGCTCAATAATGAACAGTCGATTTAACTGGAAAAGCTGCCGGAGCTGTTAAATTAAAGGGAATAAAGTGCGCTTCAAGCTCAGTGTGCCAGAAGAAACGGTGACCTGGAGAAATCCTGAGCATGGCTGAAGCCAGCCCCCCGCCAAACAAAGACGCATTTACAGGAAGCGTCGGGCCTGGCAGCGAGCAGGACCGAGAGCCGTATCCAAACCCGGATGGGTCCCCCTGGTTCTGAGCCCAGTCATCATGCCGAGAGCTAGGACGTCTGTATTTCTGGGAGGTTTATGCAGGATGACATCAGAAGAGTTATTGAGAGATATTCTCTTCCCAGACCCCTGTCATTAGGCTGGAACAGAGGCAAACCGTACAATCAAATTAAAAGTTAATGACCATATTGTGCCCCCGTGTCTGGTGACTTTTACTTATCACCCCTAACGTCATACATCTTATAGAAGTATTTGTTATCAGACCACAACCATACTTCACTGTGATACAAGAAACTAGCCTGATACTCAGTTTAGGAGCTTCAAAGGTTACTATGTTGTTTTTTATCTTATTAGTATACATGCATACTTGTGGATTTTCTATCACTATGAACCCAGATTTTTTTTTGGAAGACTTTTGTTTTGGAACTCTTGAGTCGGGTGCCTGCAGGTTGGCTTGAGTTTAGCGCTCGTGTGTGATTCCTGGTGTGTGAGAGAGGGCTTACTTTAAACGAGAGCGTCTTTAAAGCTTGCTGCGTCTATGTTCCCAAGGACACCCCTTTTCTTCTAAAAGTGCATTTCAAGGTGAGGCGGTGAATTATTTAGTGTTGGGAGGGGAATAAGTCTCAGCGTTTTAAAGGAAAGGAGGGACCGTCAGAAACAATTATCATGTAAATCCCAGGCAGAAAAGGGGACAGTGAAACTGATAGCACTGATCTAATTATCTGCACCCCGATACAAACCTCACCGCTGAAAGGGACCCTCAGAGAAGCTGCAATTGGTACACAATAAACAGTGGTGCCCCGAATCGGAACGTAGCAACAGTGCGAAAACAAGCTTTTCTCTACACTTTTATGTGCTTTTTCCCTGAAAAGCAAAGTGGGGGGAGGGAGGGGGGGGGGGGGGGGGGGGGGGGGGG
>JAODKL010000037.1:5837502-5850493 GCA_026780765.1 Petrocephalus schoutedeni
GGGGGTGTGGGGCTTCTCTTGGTCTTTCATTTAGTTTTTTTTGGAGGGGCCCAACATTATTTATCTTTATTATTTATTATTTATCTAAAATTATCTTTCAGATACCTAATCAAAATTACTAATCATTATTCTAAAAAAAAACTCTTTCACTTAAATACTACTGGATAATCACCTAGTAAGGCTCCTTATAATGATGCTCCGGAGCCAGGTTCCGGAACCAATGACTGCTTTGTGAGAGTGACCGGCATGTCACAGAAAGCAGCTTACACCAGGTGTGATACTTTCTCCTGTTCTGCCTCCAGTCTATTGTGCTAAAGGTGGTCAGTGATGGCTATGGACCTGTGGCAGAGATTAGAGAAAGCAGTCTTTATGACCATAGAAACGGCCGGAGCAGAGGAGGGCGGGCAGTGACAGGAACCATACAGCATAGCATTAAAGGGGCCAAAACATTTAGGTTCATTTGAACCTGTTTTTATGCTAATTCCACAAGGCATTGCAACACAGGGTGCTTTTTGAATAATCATTTTCAGCTATAAACGTCAGACACCGTGAAGGTATTCAGGTCAATTTCAAATTTCACTAAAAGAATCCATCCTGCTTAAGATCCATTCTCATAGGAATTTCATGTGACAAATGTCAGTTTTATGAAATCTGCCAAAAACTGCTACACACCAATACACCACCAATGAAAATAAACTGAGTTGCAGGGACACCACAAATCCAGAACTGTTACAGAGCAGCGAAATCTCTCCGTTAGTGTGTGGTCTGCCTCTATAAAGCCACAGTCAGATCTCGGCACATAGGTCATGGCGGGTCAAGGCAATACCAATAACAAAATTTGATTGATGGCAGTGTCAGGGCTGAGAAAGGGTGGCATGCCATTGGAGGATCCCGGGGTACCAGCCAATCACCATTTTCACGTTAGCTCTGCACCTGCACATAAATCACGCACTGGAAGACAGGATTGTTTTGACCTAACAAACAGAGGCAGCGTGTCTAACAGTGCAATAGAAAGCTCAAAATTCCCGTGAAACACCAACAAAATTTAATACGGAGAATCATTTGGCTATTATGTCCCTAAAGGTACCACATTCTGTTCATAACTGACAGGCAGGGAAAATTTAATTTGACCCATGTGACTACGAGGGTCATAAACATTCAGACAGCAAGCCTGAACGGTGCAGCACAGCTGGAGGGCAGGAAGGGCACCCACATCTGCATCAACCCCACCCCACCGCCCCCAAACCTTTGGCAATATTAATAGAGGTGGGGGGGGACACCGTCTACTGAGCTCAGGGTTGTCCTGGTGCCTCCTGACATCGACTCCAAGCTTGTGGGGAATGAGCATGAGCGGCCTTGCGGGTTGCCCACATGGGTCGGGTCACGGCGCTTTGCTGTGGACACCTCCCACCGGCAGCCGTTATTGGATTTTAATTAAATCGCAGGCGTTTGAATGAAAGGGGACATGGGAAACAGAGGCTGCCACCGATTTTTTTTTTTCCCCTTTTATAAATTATTGAGATTGTTAACATTTTTAATGCATGATATCACAACCTTTGTGAAAGCTTCTATAAGAGCTAGTACAGTTACTGATTAGTGCGACAGTCGAGGTATCAACTGCAAAGAGGCAGAGATTCGCATCGAACATCATCAGTGCCGGCAAAAATGCTACTGGATCGAGGCAATTTCAGCCCCGTCTCACCCATTTGTGAGCTGCCCGCGTTCCTAAACTTCTTCCTAAAACATTCTAGGGGCCCCAGTATTAAACTGCGCTTTGAGCTCCATCATTACACGGGGAGCCCCAGACGGGGTGGGCCGTTAAAAGTGACTCCCAAGAGAGGACAGATTCTTTTGTTGGTGCAGCAATGGACGCACAAAGCTCCTGAAACAATTAGCAAATCCTGGTGTTTCTATTGCTTAATCTTCCCTTATCGGATGAGAAGCAGTGCTCACCTCCAGAAAGGCCCGAAGACCACACACAAACACTGCGCTCCTCACTCAGACTCCAGCTCCCCCGCTACAGCCACTCTAAACGTGGTGAGGAGTAAACACAATCAATACGACGCAAATAAAATACAAAGTGTTTTTTTTTTATAAGAAGGTTAATCAGTCCAGAATAAAAGTGCGCTTAAAAAACATTTACAATTCCGTTATTCTGTAAGAATTACATTTTGGTTTAGCAATAAGCTTTGCAAGAGTCAAGGACAAGGGCTGAGAGAACTGCACAATCCTGCTCTGAAACAAGGCACTTCCCCCAACAAATGTAAGAAGTACGGTATTTTCTCCCACACTAAGCAGCTGTTAATAACTAACTGACCCACAGCACCCTCCAAAGTGTGGGTTTCAGATGAGGAGATGTTTTACATTAATTGCACCTTTGTAATGCATATTCATCAATAATAAACATTATAATCATATAATCCGGTGTTTCCCAATCCGGTCCTTGGGGACCCACAGACAGTCCACGTTTTTGCTCCTTCCCAGCTCTCAAAAATGTGGACTGTCTGGCAGAGAGCTGGGTGGGATAGACTTACATGATCATATGATGTTAATTATTAATGTATTTTGAACCTGTTAGGGTATGTTAGGATGTAATGGCCTACGTACATGCTGCTTAAAAATGTTCCCTAAATGCATTATGAAGGTGCAGTTAATGTGAAGCATTACCGAGAGGAATTGTTTAACACAATTTTAGAGGCAGCATTTCAAAATAAAGTGTAACACTTGAGCGGTCCGATTCTGGTACTTCATTTTATAATCAACATATCTGCAATGTGCAAATGATTCACCATGAACACAGGTGACAGTACAGCCATAGTGATTCAGTAAACAAATACGGAGTAGAGGTTAGTACAAAACTTCACGCTTATATTCTCAGAAACAGACACACGTGTGTGAATTCCAGCATCTTAAAATCACAGTTCTATCAGCAGATACTCTTTGGAAAAGCACCACCAGGCCAAAATACCAGAGACCCTGCACATAGCAGGGGAGAAGCCCAGGCCAGGGGCAATCAAGTCATTTCTGCTTCCTCTTTAATCCACTTCTGGATGTACTTCACCTCCAGAGCACGGGCATAGAGGACTGAGGTCGGGTCATAGTTGGTGTTGAAGCGCAGGTCCAGGTGGTGGGCACCGTCAGGAATCACAATGGCCACGAGGCTGCTGCTCAGGCTCTCCATCACCCCGCCACCTGACCACGGATCCAGTTTTCCATTGCTGGAAGGAATTAAAGGCAGGACATCAGAGTTTACTAATGTCCCGTTTGCACAAATGCGCTGCCAGAGCCGGTGCTCGGCTTTTCCCTAATCTGGAACTGGTTCTGCGCATTTCCACCGCAAAAAACTGGCCCTGCGACAGAAGAAAACAGCTCTAGCACAGCACCACAGAAAAGCTGGTCTCAGAATTTCAAACAGTAACGTCACCAAAAGTGGGACCGGCTATCGCGACGTCCAAACAGCTGAGTCACTGAATGTCTTCAAACGACGACTTAAAACACACCTTTTCCAGAAATACCTGAATTAGCACTTCGGGAATCATACTCTGAGCTCTTTTCCTTAAAAAAAAAAAAAAACCGGCACTTTCCCAACAGAATATAAGATCGATGGTATGCATAGCCTGGGTTTTATTGAGCTAGTATCGGGAAAAATTCATTGTAGAGTCTCTAAATGTGTCAAAATTTTTCGCATACCCGGAAAATTCAATCCATAACTGATATACTTTTGTCTAGTATTGCCGGGGCTGGGAGTGAAAGAACTTGGCAGCTTATTAGCTGGATAACATTGCATAATTTTTTAATTGTGCAGAAAATAAAAGGTTGATCTGCTGGCCAGAGTTAATAATAAATTATAAACATGTCACAGGTCAAATAAATAAAATATTGCGGCAAAGAGATCATGAGGCAGACAAAGTCAAGTTTTAACCAGTTCTTTTATTACGCGATCTTTAAAAGGAAAGCGGTAAAACAGCGAGTGAGAATAAACTCAGTTACACATTCAGATGTGGGAGCCTTTAAGGAGACAAATGTGGATACAGGAAATAGAGACAGCACAGTCATACATTTTTTCAGTTCTGCAGCTTATAAAAACTTAAAATCCGTAACATATAAAAATAAATCCAAAAAACGAAATACATATAGACCTTTACTTTTCTCTTACTTCCACCTACATAATGTATCTGTTTCGCTCTTTTTTGAAACCGGTGGAAACATGGGCAGGTTCTCAAAAAGGACAGTGAGAACAAACCCAGCACCGGTACCAGCACCAGCACCAGCACCGGCTCCGTTTTGGTGGAAATGGGATCAGCCAGTAGGAAGGCCGCTAATGGGTAATAGGAGGAGACTGCTCAAGGTCGTCTGGTTTAGCAGCAAAGGCTCATAGGGAAGAGAGCGAAATGCGTATCCCATTACAGCCATGGGTTGGTTACTTATTTATCAGTATAAAAACGTAATGATGGTAAATCACTGTGTTTTTACAGACCTCGTACAAGCCGATGGCTTTTTCTGAACCCCAGGTTAACCTGCCAGCAGAGGATCCTAACTCCCACCCCCAACATTAAGCTCTAATTAAGCAGTTTTTTTAGAGCCAAAAGGAAACACAAGATATACCAATTAAAAAAAAATAAACCTTTAAAAATTTTACTTAGTAAAATTTATTGAAATGCTACCTACTTACCTGAAGATTATGTTGCTGTGGGAATTAATCCGTTTCCCCCCGTACACGGTACCGGCCCAGTCAGCCCGTGGTCTCACTCCAAACAGCTTGTAACATTCTTCCGAAAAGGCTTCGAAATCCCAGGGCTGGGGTTCAAACATGTCCTGGACACCGTCAGTACACATCGGCATCACCATCTCTGTGCAAGCCTGCGCCCAATGACAGATGCACAGAAGAAACACCCATTGTTAAGACGGACAACAACAACAAAAAATGCATTTGAGGCATTGAAGAGTTACAATGTAAGGTTTGGTGTTCACTAAGCAAAATATACATATATACAATAAATATATACTAAAATATATATAATACGTGGTGAATAACATAAATGTAGCCACTGTAAATGTAACAACTAACTAATCAAAACACAGCTCTGTCACGTTCCGATATGGCATACCTGATAGTACCACCCAGTGGAGCCCAAATTGCCAGTGGCAGTCTGGGAAATGTTAAGGCAAGCTGCTTCTCCAGTGTAGTTGTAGTATACCCTGACCGCCTGGGAGATGGCCTGCAGGAGGAGTTTGTCTGGCAATGAGGCGTTCTTCAGATGTGTGCAGACCACCTGGAGACACAAGACCCAAAACAGAGAGGTAAAATGGGCAGACGAGGTGCTGGGCAACCCCGGCGGTTTAAGGACAGACTACTGCGGCAGGCGAAGCAGCGGGGAGACTGTCAATCTCCTCCAGCTCTTTCCAGGTCCTGGACGGCAACACGCACAGCTACCACGTTTGCCAATTTACTTGATTTTCAACGGTACTCATGAGATTCAAAAGCGACTTTGCGTGACCTGTCATTCTGAAAAGTTGCGTTTTAAAATAAATTAGGACAGTTTCGAAACTATACTCCTGCTCATTTTTAAGGAGCAGTCATACCGTTCTAAGCAAACAAATCACGGACAACATTCAATTGTTAAATTATTCATATTATTGGTTTGCAAATGTGCGGCCAGTGCGCCGGTGTGCAGGATGGGGGCTGGCCTCTTCAGCAGAGCCAGCCCGAGCCATTTACACGCCCACGCACCCACTCCCAACGGCGCTCGGCGTGGATCACGCCCCATCCTCCTAAGCGGAAACCAAACCGCCGATTAGCATTTGAAATTCAGGCCCAGTTCTCGAGGGCACTTGATGTTCGCAAACACGACAGGACGTGCCAGCGTTCTGGCCAGGAGACGCTCGAGGTAAGGAGCGCCGGTTTCTCTCTTTACGATTCTGGCTCCAGTGTCATTCTGGTAGTTTCCATGGTCCTCGATACGGCTGTCGTCTGTTGTTGTGGCGACACTCTGCGTTGTGGCCATGTTTCCCCTCCTCCTTTTGGGGGGGGGGGGGGCAGCTGTTATTGGGCACGCTGTGAGAACTCGAGAGGCTCTGCTCAAAGGCAGGACTGTCACCCTGGTGGGGCCAAATCTGTCACTATGGCTTTTGTCCAAAGTTTGCGGAGGAGGCGGTGGCCAGTGGGAGAGGAACAGCCACAGACATGTCTTACTGGTGATTTACACCGTGGAGGGGNNNNGGGGGACGCAAGGGCCCTCTAAACCATCTTCCATCTACTTTTCAGATAGGATTAGGCTTATACATTGAGCTCTGCCAACAGATTTCCCCCCTCTAAATCCTCAATACCCCCTTCTCACAGTCACTCAGATAATCACATTAGCTTTGTCATTAAAAAGGTCCTTTTTGCATCCACTGCCGAAACTGCTTAAACCACCCAAAGGGGTCGCATACATTACTGCAGCCCAGACCAACAGCTGAAAATGACCACTTTGCGTTTGCCATTCCTAAGCTGTTCATTTGCACCAGGTCTGCAACGAGCTATGGGCACACAGTGAAATCTCATTATGTGCAAAATACACCAACACATCCCTGTACAAGCTCATGGAGAACATCAGGTGCCTCAAATAAACATGGTCACAAAATCCACAGTAGGCCCTACAGGCTTGCCAACAAAAGACAAAGGCATAAATCAAGCCCACTTTGGTTAGACTGTTTGTGCGAAGACGTTGATTTCTAAGACGTTGGAAGACCATGCATTTGGTGCATCTGACCTCAATTACATACCGATATGCACAGCGCTGAATTTCATCTGACGACCTCAATGTGTTGGAAAATAAGTGCAAAAAAATAAACACCACTCCCCCCCACAAACATACACACAACCACACACACACACAAGCAGCACCAAGTAAGAAAATCAAAATTTTTTTTGTCAAAAAATGTTAAAGCTTTAAAAAAAACGATAAAACATATAATCTGCTAGACAGCCGCTGTTAAAACTTGCAGACCGGACTGCTGATTAGCAGTGCTGATCATCGTTTCTGTGTCTCTGTGAAACGATCGATCGGCAGGCCACATTTATTTATTATTATCATTATTATTACTATTATTACAATTTTGAAACATGCTAAAGCAGTGCTTCACAAACTTATGGTAAGCCCTTCCTGCCTATTACATCATTATAACTGACATTTACAAAAAAGATACCTTCCCATACCATATGAAGATTAAAAATAATAGCAATGTGTTATTTTATTAATTTTTTTATAGGTGGGCTAAAAGGTTGAACTGAAAGCCAAATCCCTGTTATCTTGCTCTGTGTGCAACCTAAGTCTATTTCCCAATTTCCCCAATGAAGGAAACAGTCGCCTGTTAGTCACTGTCAGAAGCCCAACATTTATTAGACCGATAATGTTGATTTCTGAAAATATATATTACCCAGCCCTTCTATGGAACACAAAAAAATCTAAATGTTGACTCTTCTTCACCAAACATACCATCATATTCCAAATTTTCGATCCCTCACATTCATGCGTAAAGGGCGAGTCTGGGCTGACACATACTCTACTCATAGTCAGCAAACTAAGTTCTCTACATAAGGAACAGTGACCTCCCTCTCTTACCACTATGGAACAGGAACCTGATTTCACATATACCTCCATTTAATTTAAGAAAATGTTTTTATAATAGCAATAATCTGCTTTCAAGTCAGTGTCCACTGCTTGTGATCACAGAGACTGCATTTTTCCAAGGTTATCCATTATATTAATTAATAAAATATGAAAGGTTGGGCTGGATCAGCAGATGTTTGCAAGATGGATCAGCGATCGCAAATACGATGGCAGTTTTACTGACAGCTTCTACAATGATGTAATGGCTTCTGCTGCATTTACCTGGACGGGCCACCTCGGAAGAGGCTGTAGGAAGTTGGCTTCATATGGATAGTTGACCATGGCCAAATTCACCCAGGTTTCCTGAAGCCAAGCCTTGAACACCAGCGTGTCCTCCTTCTTTAGAGGGGAACACAAGCTGAATTCTTTGGAGAGCCAAGTCAGACCATCACCTATGCCAGGAGAAGACAACAGGGAAAAAACAGAGAAAGAACAGGACAGTGAGAACATAGACAAGAACCTCCACGGTACTGCTGCACACTATATATTAAATACAAAAGTATTCATTAACATCTCCTACCTGTGGAGGAAACACCGTCAACTGCCGACCAGGACTTTCTGATGCTCTCAGAGCAATCAAACCCATAACTGGCGAAATCATCAGTCACGATTTTGTAGAAGACACCACACTTTGTCATGTTCGTGAACTGCCAGATGGGGGCAGAGGCAGCCAGTGCCCTGGAATACACAGAAGCTGTGTCCGAATTCAGGGACTGCATTCGGAGATCGAATACATGACAGTGGCAAGCGGATGGATCATTCACGGTGAAACATATCCCAGGATTCACTGTGTAGAGGTAATCTGGGTGTGACCCGGCTAGGTGACTGGATCGGTGCTGTGTGACTCAACTGAACAGCTGCTGAAGACCAGGCCGTCCCATTTAACGACACTTTCTGTTTGAGCTTCATTGAATGTAGCCTACAAAGGCAACGCCTATTTAGGCTGTGCCCTTCGAAGGATGTACCCCCTGAATTTGGACACGGCCTGAGTGCGTCTTTAAGGGTTTGCTTTTCAACAATAACAAGCAACAAGTGCAGTTTTTGGTCGTGGTACGACCGAACTAACTCAGATTCTGAAGCAAAACAAAATGGAGTTGGAATGAGAACAGCTTTGACCGAATTAATCTCTGGAATGTCTCACCCCACTACCACATGGGGATACTTCATCCTCATCCAGGCAGAAAGCATCCCCCCATAGGAGCCTCCGATGGCCACCACGGGGCTCTTGGCAGCGCCGGGCGCCGTAGCCTTCAGGTGCTGGATAAGTACCGCAAAGTCAGCCAGAGCCTGCTCAGATGTCAGGTAGTTCAGACGCTTGGCATCCTGCATCAGAAGAAAGAGAAAAACCCAACGCAGCTTCTGCTTAATGGAATTGAGGAAATGGGACAGGGCTTCCCAGGGCTTCCCAGGCCACTCCAAGGCGGAGTACCAAGGCCTGCATTCTCAAAACCTCAGGCAGCCAGAATTCAAGCGGCAAGCATCCCTTCACACATTCCAGGCACTATTTCTGTTTTTTTTTTTTTTTTGCTGTTGGACAATTTGTTCTGTGCCTCACTGTGTTAACATCCGCTACAAAGATGAACTAACTCCAGCACAACTCTTAATTACACTTCTGTTAATTCCGACCATGATTCTGCATGTTTAATTAGTTTTCCAAATGCATGCTTTTGAGCAAGAAAAAAGCTGAAGGATAAAAATTGGACAAATTCTTGCTTGACTTCAGCACCTAGAGATTTAAATAATTCATAGTTTCTGAAAAATTGGTTTATGATAATAAGCTGACATTCACTTTTAATCTGAGATCCAAGTAAGAATCAAGTGAAAGAATGTGTGGCCTTTATTTCAAAGTAGGTGCTACATTTAAATGGAAATGCTGTAGAAGACCAAACAAAGGTCACTAATTAAGGGGCTGGCATGCTCCGTGCTCCCTCGGGACCTATTTGTGAACAGCAGCCCAGAGGAACTCAGCAGGAACGTAGCAGCATCAGGGGACGCCGCCGAACTTCTTTTGTCACTCACGCTATAAGACTCTTTTCCAAATGGCATAGACTCGCCGTAGTACCGATGTTCTGCAAACACCAACATAGCACCCAGCTCCACAGCAGCATCCCACATGAAACCCTGCACACAGCCAAATAAGCAATAGAGTCAGGGTCCCCATCCTTCAAATTCACTGAATATTAATATCATAGCATGCATACGGCAGATTCTATCAAAGCAAGTGATTACTGTGTTGTTGCAGAACCAAGTGATGTCGCCTTCATTCCCGGTGTAGAAGAGGATTGGGCCGCCCTCCTGTTGCCAGTACTCATCATTAACAAGATATCGCTGCTTGAAGGTGCCGTCCTCAAAAGATCCAAAATGATCAATCTGTAAAGACATACGTGTGTATTCCAAATGAGCAAGGCAATGGAAAAACAACAGCGAAAATAGAAATAGGGGTAATTTCAGTGGGAACTTTCATTTCAAATTAAAAATCGGTAAACAGAGAAGGCAAGGCTGGTGTACTAGGAAAAAAAAACTGCCCGTTTCAGCAAAGCGTAAAAACATGACTCCATTACATTACGAGCTAAAACGTTTTCCCCACTCGTTTCTGCTCACGTACGATGCTAACGTGTGGAGCTGAGAGAAGCTACAGGAGATCACCCACATGTCGCGGGCTGAGGGTGATCTGAAGGGCTCTGGCCCTGCTCCACCCCAGCACTGTGAATAGACAAGCTCTGGGTTGGATGAGAGAATAATTAGCCTCAATTTGTATTAAAACCCAGAGCCAGCTTCAGGGATGCCACATTAGTTCCAGTTTAGCAGAGCGCAGTGATCGCTTTTCATCGATCTTTGGTGCTCACAGTGAATCTCTCCTGCTCACCACACGCTCTCTTTCTCCAATCATTTTTTTTTTGGGGGGGCGGAGGATTGATTGTGGTCATAACTCCAGATAACAGAAAGGGGTAGCCACTGAAGACTTGTCCCTCTACTTGAAACACACCCTACGGTCTATAGGGAAAGCCCCCCCCCACCCCCACTCCCAGTCCCTTCTCCTCAGCATCCAACAAGCCCCGGCCTTTTTTTTATGAGCCAACCCCAACAAAAACATTCTCAGACTTGAATGTGCTCATTCTTCCACCCACCCCCACCAATCTCTGGCACTGAGTCAACGCCTGATGGAAACCTCGAAGCCGCTTTGGGGAGACCTTCCATCTACTGATCAAAGAGACAGCCCTGTCGGCCTAAAAGAAAATGCCAAGAACCCCCTCCCCCCAAGGGCACCTTTATGGATGCTATCTTAAGTCTTATGTCACAGATTTCCACCGGTTTGGAAACAGGGACACCAAGGATCTATGTCCAGGATATTCTGTAGGATTATATATGGTCATATGGAGATGGACTGGAAGTCATTTCACAAGATATCTCAACTGATGGTTTAATTAGTGCAGCACTCAAAAGACAGGACATTTTCAGTACAATTACAATGGAGGGATAATATACAATTGTAACAGTTAAAGAATGAAATAATGCTTTTAATGCTATTTTTATGAAAAACATTTAATTAAAAAGCACAATTTCAGCTGCAAAAAAACTGTCAACAATTACAGTTTCTATGTCATAAAACAACCCAGTAGATGGTTCCTGTTTAATCTTATTATCCTTTGTAGCTGCTCTGTGTGAGGGAAAGGACTGTGGCCTCCAGATATTTGTGCTCACAGCTAGACAATGCCACCATGTGGCTGATAATGGTAACAGTCCTTTATTTTGCAAGAACTGACAACGGGCCTTTGACCGTGTCAATGCAATGCAAATGGAACTGCAACGGAAAGTTCAGGTCCAGAAAGTACAAATCCAGATCAGGATTTCATTTCAACCAACCAGTTGAATACTTTGTCAATGTGACTCTTTATGCTCAACTGAATGGTTCAGACAGAATCTTGGTCTGGATTTGTACTTTCTGAACCTGAACTTTCCACGACTGGCAAAAAACACCCAAATGTTTTCACTGCTAGAAGCAAACAACAATTATATATTCTAGTTTCCTGGTGCCCGATTGTGTGGGCAGAGAATGATTGGCTTGTTCTGGCCAGTGTTTCTTGTGACAGGCTCCAAGATCACAGAGAGTCTGCACAGGATGAGCGGTCAGGGAAAATGCATGGACAGAAGGGCCAGTCTAGGACGTGACCCTTAGGGGGAACCCCCAAGAAATATATGGGAAAAAGAAACAGTAAACAGGGTGGCCGAATCCCCATAAATAGGCTGTGGAATAACCCATAGATGGAAGCAGAGGTGGAAAGTTCAGAAAGTACAAATCCAGACCAAGATTTTGTTTCAGCCAACCAGTTGGGTACAAAGAGTGAGCGCGTTCGACACGGGCTTACGGCTGTCTGCAGCTGACGTGACGTAGCATGAGATCTGCACGCGGCTGCAAGGGTCGAGAAAAAGCTGACTGGCGGCAAGCCGGACAACTTCCGCTGCCCCTAGTGCGCGTGGTCTGACTGCAGTGGTCGGGCTCACTCCGTTGCCATTTTTACGGTCACATGTACAAAGTACAGAGTACAATGCAATTCTTACTTAAATGCCTTCTTCACAGACTAGACAATTAGACAAATAAAGCAGTGCAACATTACAGTAACTAACAAATTAACAACCAACAACAACTAACATGTACAATTAAAGTTGGCATTTCTTTGATTTATTATATTTTATTGTATTATTTATTTATTTAGTTTATTTTTTCAACTTTATTTTACTAGGTAAATTAACTGAAAATCAGTTCTCACTGTTTTGCAATTCTTTCCGGGAGAAATAGCAGATAACGCATCGGAACTTCTTGGGATACAAGTCACACACGTCAAGCGCATCACTAAAATTTTCAGCCAATAAGTGCAAAGTTGTGTCGTCACGGAGGCGGCTCCCAGGTGGTGCAGCCGGGCGAGAGGTGCTGCACGATCTGTCTTAAGTCGTCTTGCGCTCGTGAGAGTTTTGTACCATGTGACAAGGTGACGCGAGGTGACGTTTTGCAGTGCCGGCTGAAGTCGGACAAGAAAAACTAACCATCATGCATTGCGTCAAGACCAGAATGCATCACTTTAAGCCAGCGCTGTAAGCGGTTGCATGAAGTCGAACGCACTCACTGCCAGTCACAGAGTATTCAACTGGTTGGTTGAAACAAAGTCGTGCTCTGGATTTGTACGTCCCAGACCTGATCTTTCCACCTCTGGATGGAAGTAAAGTTGACCTACTTTTTAATATAGGAACAAACTGGTATTTCAGTGGGGCGGCACGGTGGCGCAGTGGGTAGCACTTCCGCCTCACACCTCTGGGACCAGGGTTCAAATCCGGCCCAGTTC
>JAODKL010000037.1:5850593-5867294 GCA_026780765.1 Petrocephalus schoutedeni
CTTCCGGGATAGGCTCCGGACCCCCCGCGACCCTGAACAGGATAAGCGGGTTGGAAGATGGATGGATGGATGGATGGTATTTCAGTCAGCCGGTGAATCTCCTGGTGAACTTAAAACTTAATGGTCATACACAGAAATTTAGGGAATCACTGTTGCCACAATTTCAGACTGATACAAGGTAGAAGGATAGTGCAATTAAATACTACTGACTAACAAAAGTATTTTTAAAAAGTGATAAGGTTATAAGACTAATACAGGAAAATACTTAAACTGGAGGTTGCAGTCACAGCTTATTTAAGTTTTTAAAAACATGCCGAGGTTAACTGGAATCACCAAATTACCGGGATATGTGCAAGTGGATGGTGTTACAGTGTGCCCTGTGATAGGCTGGTGCCTCCTTCTGGGTTGTTTCCTGCCTCCCGCCTGTAACCCCTGGGGTAGGCCCCTAACCCCCCCGTGGCCCTGAATAGGACGATGGGGTGCAGGAAATGGATGGATGGATAGATCTGGTAGAGTTACTGATACCTAAACTCTGGGCATAAAAGCGTCTCCTCAGCTTCTACAAAACACTTCCCTTATAAAATTGGCAGAATTCAGGATATTCACTTCAAAATCAGTTTTAAAGGTTTATTCTGCATCAGTAAGGATGCAGCAATCTTCACTACCAAAGCTATATCCGGGCTTCCTGTGCTACCGAAGCCAAAAGGAAATCTGAGCAATGGGCGCTAAAAAGCATACAGGGTCTTAAATTTCCTCTCGAACCTACAACTGAGTGAAGGATGAGGGTGTGTGTGACAACAGCTGTAAAAACACTTGGTCCCCTAAGTCAAAAGCGTTCGGATTAAAAAAAAAAAAGTAAATGCTTAAATAAACATGGCTAATTAGGGGTCATCTTTGAAGTCAAAGGCCAATTCTATGTTCTGGAAATAGACCCATCAACACATCCTTTTGTGGCTGTTGTTGTTGTATTTTTAAGGGGAAACCATGCAAGACAAAATCAAAATCAAAAACAAAAACAGTCAGTGAAGCCCTTTCAGGGTGCCCAGAAACCCACCATCATGTTTACCGCGTGCCTCAAGTCACCAAAGAACCCATCAGACAGTCAAAGCCCTCAGTGGAAACACTAAACATGTTTAAACATGTCTGAAACAGTTTGACCAGTTAAAATGTATAGCTAAACCACTGTAGCACACGTTTGAAGTTTTAACAGTTATCGGGACCATAATATGTCTGGCTCGGGCAGCTGGCCAGCTGGGATATCCGTTTGCAAGCCTGCAGACACTTAATGTCTTTCACAGTCTCCTTGCTGGCAGCAAGCAGGAAACAATGATCATCTCCAGAACAATACAGATCTGTAGTAATGACTTCATTATATAGTGGGATGGCGGTATAGTCCTCGATGAGCAAAGTACTATCAGCAACATTCAAGTAACTTTGTATGCAATTTACATACAATGAAGTTACACATTTGCGCGCAGATTGATGATTCACTTTAAAGTGCGTGCTGAAAAGCGAAACTGTTGCACCTGATCTGTTAATCATTGCATACAGTACGCATCTACTCCTCACTCTTCCTGCTGTCCCCTTATAGGTCGCCCTATACGACGAAACTGGGTTTCTTTTATTTAAGAAACACTAAAAGTCAGGGATAAGGGTGTGAGAATGTTACTTTCCTTTTGTAAATATCCGCACTATTACCCTAATATGGACTCAGAAGGTAGCAGGATCTCACAGCCTCCTAATTCCATGCACCCAGATTCCCCCATACAGACATAAACGAAAGAAGGAAGTTTGTCCGCCAAACCCAGTCGTCACATGAGCATTTCGAACAACCGGAATCGACAGAAACGCACTATTTAACCGTAATACTTTCTTTTAAAAAAGTTAAATGTACCCAAACTCCGAGTCGCAGTAAAGAAACTAACCTTCTGGTCGAAGTAGTAGGTTTCGTAGGACAGGGGGCTGGCGACGGGCGCATTCGCGGCACCGTGTCTGGATAAGAGCCGGGACTTTAAAGCCTGCACGTTTAAAAGGCATAGGAGCAGCAGTACGACAGGGACCCCCCTAACGGAGGTCGCACGTTGGGGTCTCATCGGGCACGGAGTGAGGCAGAAAGGAAGAGGAAGCCCGAGAGAGGAGGAGAACTGTCACTAGGTACACGTGATGGCAGGCATCTTACACCCTGGATGCTCCGGCAAGCCCGCCCCGTTAAAGCTACAAAGGGCCCAAAGACGCGTCAGCTTCAAAACAGTTCTTACAAGTGAGCTGTAGAAAGTAATAGTTATCAAAAAGAAACCATCACCTGATCTGTTAGGATGTTTCTGTGTGTCGTCACACTTGCGTGGCGTCACTTCGAAATGGCGTATGACGCCATTCTGGGGGGAGGGGCGTCACTGGCCGGTGTGTGACAGGACAGCCGGGGACAGACCCAGGATAGGCGGGGACACCAGTCTAAGTGTTACTTCATTAATCAACTAATAGTTGATGTATTACATGCAGGAACTATGTCAGTTAATTATTAACTAATTAGTTAACTGTTAAGTAATATAGTTCCTGAATGGATTAAATGAACTGTCATGAGTGATTAATGATGAAAGAACATATATATATATATATATATATATATATATATATATATATAATGTAACTGTATGAAAATAATTATAATACATGTTTACAGAAAAATAAATAACTGGCAAATACCATTTTTATGTTTTGGTTGCTGTTTGAAAGAATTGACTTACAAGTCGTGAAAGAATCAGCTCAACATTTTTATTTATTTCGAGAAAGGTATCAGCCCCTGCACATGTTCTTTATAAAATCTCTACATCATTGGAAAGGATTGCAGGACCCCATATATACTTTTATTAGACAGCCTTTATTACTAGTTTCAAGTGTTTTCACTGGGGTGTTTTCTACACATTTTAATGAAATTTGCTTAACTCTTTAAAACAGCCCACTGAGAAGTGTGAAACGCCCTTTAAGGGGGAAGATTGTCTGATCAGTAGACAGCCTCTCCTGAGCTCAGCTTGTTCAGTTAAGTACATTTATTTCAGCAATATCACAGCAGGAGTTGTTGGTGATTCTTTGTAATCTGCAGATGTAAACAGAGTTCAGTCACAACCATGGGAAATCAGGTTTGTAAGTTCATTTACGTTACATGTATCCTACTTTTTACTGACGCTACATATTACATTTGTACTAGTGCTCTCGGAATGGTTAAGAAAAAGCAGGATTTCCAACAAATTTTATTCCCGAAAGCACCTTTATTCAGTCTGACAGGAGCAGCTGTTGTTAGCACTCTAATGTATTCAAGAACATGTTTCAAATTACACTGATGGATCACTTCCAGGTTCTTCTCCTCAGGCTTACTTTGGTCATCCTAGTATGTGAGTCCCACAATGTCCATGTATTTTGCAGTGACAGACTGGGACTTCTTGGTGAGGTTGCCCATGACAGAGAGAAGCCCCTTCAGATGGAAATGGAATACAGCTTCTGGCTCTGCCTCCAGCAGTGGCTCCAGCGCTCTGTTGAGGGATTGGTGGGTCTTCAGCCTGTGGTCGTCCACGAGCACCAGGCCACTCTCCACCACAGCCCGGATGGCCTTGAGCCTGAGATAGCACTCGTAGAGGTCTTCATGGGCCCCGTCTGCTGCTGCATGGTCTGGATCCTCCTCACACAGGACCTCCCGCAGGAGGCTGGGGAGCATGACCGTTTGCTCCATGTCCTGCACGGCAGTGCTGTAGCACCTCAGCGCATGGAGCACGCAGCTCCTGGCTAGCTTGCCCTCGGCGGATTGCATGCTACCTGGTGTTTCGATGCTGGGTTGGACAAGCGGTAGCAGGTCGATGTTCTGAACCGAGGCTGCAGTGCAGGGCCTAGAGAGAGGATGGAGGCAGATTTATAGTGGCGGCCTGAGTGAGGCAATCGCCCTGCTTGTGCAATTAGATCCCAGGTGGTGTGATTGGAAGTAAGTCCTACACAGACCTTGGCACAGAGGACAGGAGGGGCAGGGTGAGGAGTCTGCTGACATGAGATGTTGACTCAGATCAGCCCATTTGTGTGCGAGGCTAGACACATTCCGTGTCCCAAAAAGCCAGCTGACATGCATGGCTTCTTAGTGGGATTCCAAACATATTAATATGCCACATACTTATTTATTGCATTTTTGTTACTTTCCAACATGTGTTTATTAAAATAGCAATCATTTTGTATGTGTCATGTCCAATCATGACAAAATGTAAAGGATATAATCTATTATGACATGTTTTTACTATGCAACCAATGTTTTTTTGTGGTTTTTTTATTGTGGAGAAAACACAGTATACATACTGTATAAATAGTAATTATCAAAATAGAGAAGGAAGAATACCATAAATAAATATTAAAATGAAAATAAAATGTATAACTTTAAAGCATTTTAAAGTAGGGGTGGATGCTAAATGGTATAGTTCTACAGTACAGTCGCTCACAACATTATGGTAATGTTTGCATCTTGCATGG
This sequence comes from Petrocephalus schoutedeni, assembly GCA_026780765.1. Lineage (NCBI taxonomy): Eukaryota > Metazoa > Chordata > Actinopteri > Osteoglossiformes > Mormyridae > Petrocephalus > Petrocephalus schoutedeni. The sequence goes on from JAODKL010000037.1 coordinate 5,855,097, forward strand.
CCTTAATGTTCCATCTGAGCAACAGCACTTAAGGGGAGGGCCCAGCTAATGAGAAGCATTCGTTTAGGATACTGCTTTACATTTCTCCAGATATGATATCACATGGTCCCAAACTGCATGAAATCATTGGCTAGCACCCCTGAGTAAATATTTGTTTCCAATTACAGAAACAACATCAGATCCCTATACCACAGTGAAGCCATCAGTGGGATATTAGATTTCCACTAGCGATACTCAAAAGCATCAGTCTTTTTCATGTCATTATGATACTGTCATCTGGAATTCCAGAAATTGCCATTTTAAAGTAAGGTTCCATTTCTATACAAAATTCTTGTGACAGGGTCCAGAACAAAGTACCCATCAAAAATCTGGAGAGACCTACTGAAAATTATTTGTTTTTCAACGAGATAGTAACCCAAAGCACATCTCGAGGTTATGTAGTATGTATTACCTTGTGAGCAAGCAGCAAGATGGAGTGACAGATGACCTGGCCCCCCATAATCCCCCGACCTAAACCGGATAGGGCTGGTTTGGGATGAGCTGGATTGGAGAGTGCGTGCAAAGAAGTCAACTTGTGTCCAGAAACTCCTTCAGGATTGTTGGGGAAACATTCCAGGTGGCTACAAAAATTTTGAACTCATCTCTTGGTTGTTGCAACATTGCATATATCTTACTCTAGGACCTTTACTATAAGGTTAATAACAGCTAAAATACAGACAAAAGCATTAGAAGCTTGTGTGTCCAGGCCTTTGACTGGTGCTGCATGTGCCAAGCTTGCCCTGCTGGTGTGGCAGTGGTGCACATCTTTATAGGGCCTATGGAGCAATACACACATTTGGAGGCTCTGCAAGCTGGTTTAGCTAAACCCTTCATCTGGAGTGTAATGAACTGGAAGAATGATGCGAATTGCATACTTACTATGACTTACTATACTAAAAAAGTTACTTACTGTACTATACTTACTATACTATTGCTAGCGGAGCTAAGGCAAAGTGGTCTAACTTCAAGTCCATCTCTGGCAGCTTGCCAAAGGTCATGCAGCTGTAATGGGTCATGATCCAATGCTTATCTGATCAAACTTTGCACAAACTGAAACGTGCCCGGAGGCACCCTGAGCTAACCTCACCCCATTCGCCCTGATTATGGTGAAATAAGCCCAAACTCCCATGCCAGCAAACAGGGGTGGAGCCAGAAATTAGACAGGAGGCACTTTCTGATGGAATAGGGGATGCCATCCCCCGATGATTACATGTGCAGACTGGAGGACATGGCAAAATGTCCTTGGTCCCCTGAATCTGCCAGGGAATACCAACCCCTCAGACACCACTGGAATAAGCCATAGCACGTGCCAGGCAAACCACAAACAGAACGCCTCCACTTACAGTCCCCTTACACTGATTTACCCGCAGCATCAAAGCATCATACCAGAAATACGTCAGCATTTCATTATAGGCGAAACAAATCATATTTCATTGACATTCCTAAAATGGATCATTCGAACCCTTTAAAGTTTATTGCAGTTTTATCTTGTGCTTTGATCATTTAGTTCTGTGTTTAGAATGTGAAAAGGTGACTTTTTCCGTGGCTGGACCCATCCTGGAGTTTTGTCTTAGGTCACTAACCCTGCTGCCCAGCCGGTGTTGGTTTCATGAATTCCACTTTACTTGGTGGGGCACAGATAGTTTTATGCTATTACTTATGTATTAATTAACTACTTAATAAGTCTTAGTCACATACTGATCTCATGTTAATTCATCATTAATGAATCGTGAGGCACAGTTTATCTCAAGTAGTTACTATATTTGTTACTTTAAATCTATTAATTTTGTAAACCTTTGTCAACTACTGAAGGAACAAGTCATAACATAAGTTAAATACTGATCTCATATTTGTTCATCATTAATGAATCGTGAGACATGTTTCATCTCAAGTAGCGACTGTATGTGTTCATGATTTTTACTTCAGTAGTAGCCAAGTTGAGTGCCACGTCAAGTAAAGCGCTATCATTTGGGGTTTGTTTCCAGCAGCGAAGACGTACTTGTCTCCTTGCAGTACCACTTACTTCCACGGGGTGGACTTTCTGTAACAGGTATGTTGCAAATACAGGGTAATACTAACCACAAGGTGGCTTGTTACTGTGAGCACAAATGCATGGCAAGAAAAAGAGAAGAGTCGCTTTAAACAGTAACTTTCCTCCGGGGTGCTTTGCATGTACTTTATATAAAATGAAGCTGGAGATACTGGAGCTGGAGATGACTGAATAATGCAGAAAAAAAGTATTTAATGTCTTTGTAAATGCTGTTAGAACTTGGCGTTTTCATTTAGAAAAGAAAAAAAAAACAAAACATAAAAGCAATTGAAAGACCACTACATGAAATCAGCTACATTATCGTTCGAAATTGTATAGTCATTGCATTTAATTTATTTTGTTTCAAATTTTAAAAAAAAGTTTAAAAAAAATGTAAAAGGGTGAAATAAAATGTTCTTCCATTCAAGAACACAACAGCAGACTTTAGCTGTTCAGCTGACAATGAATCAAAGTAATATGGATTGAAATCTCCTCTCTGGCCAGATTCTCTGACCTGCTGCCATCTGCCTGTCTGGCCTCTTGCAGCATTAGAAGATCAACAATCAGCTCCTGTTGGCTTTATGCAAGCGCTGTGTCCTCCAGTGCACTTGGTGGGCTGCTTGTCAGTATATGCATATGCTTTATGTGATAATTAAATCTGATAAAAAAAAATTACTTGACAAACTTCCATGGTTTTACTCAATGCTACGTGAAACTACAAACCTAAAAACTCATACAATGCTGCTTTCATGAAATGTATTTCACTGCAACCAGATATTTAGTGGTAGTTTAGAGAATAGCATGTCAGAGACTAGCATTTTCTGTATTTCACTTTTTTCCTGCAGGTGGGATGTTAACACCTTTATTCTAACCCTTTTTGTGTTAATCACTTGTATCCCTGTATCAGAATTAAACCTTCTGCCCTTCCTCGGACCAACTGTATACAGTATGAACTTTGCAGTCATGAGCTGTATGCAGTTTGCACAAGTCTTGATGCCCTTCCACAAGTCCCTCATTTTGGCGAGCATTTCCATGATCTCAGAATGCCCTTCGGCCCCACTGATGAAGTCCTCTAGTATAAGCTCACCTGGTGAAGGAGAAAGTATGAATTTTCAACAATGAGGCTTTGAAAGGTCTTTGTGGACCATGGCTTTTGCAGTAGATACCAACCAGGATGATTTAGGAAAATCCTACTAGGACAGCTGCACTTTATGGTTGAAAGTATTTTCTAATATTCATGGATGCGTCCCCTTTGCACGGAGATGTTAAATGCATAAATGGAGAGCAGGTTCAGTTGAGGCCAAATATAAACAACAAAAGCAAACAATTTCTTAAATGAAAATATGAGTTGGAATGGAGAAGCTAATGAGGATATCTTTTTCTTAAACAGTCCTTACCTTCTCCTTTCACAATTTTCTCATAAATATGGTTCACAATTTCCTCTGGAGGAACGTTGTAACTTCTGGTAATGTCCTGATTGACCTGAAACAAGAGTCAAACATTGAACAGAATAATGAAATACTATTAACACATTCAGAGCCTTTTCCCTCATAGATAATGGTAATGGTAAATTTGACATATAACAATGCAGATCTAATTTAAAGGCACAAATAAATGTGAAATTCTTTGTTATAGCTTGCGGATTTTAGTCTGACAGTGAGCTAGTGAGTTTCAAATTGGCAAATGAGAGGAACCATATATCCTAGATTTTAACTGAATCTAAAGGTCGATTAAGATGTCAACACGCTTTCTCATTCTAAACCTAGAAGGTACTAATTCATTACTGGCCATAAATAGTCTAGTTGCTTCACAAATATTTCAGTAGTGAATTTACGGTGTTTCATCTATGGCCTTAAGAAGAAGGTAATAAGAAAATGTATTTAAAGAACAATAAACATTCTCTACCTATCAGTTACTGAATTTGTGAAATGATGATTGCAAGTAAATATGTTTTGGTTTGTGTGGCCTGGTTTTCTTTCTTTATTATTTATAACACAGTGAAAGGGTTGCACCTCACACCCTGCTGTAATATTGATATTTCTGGAGAGTAAAGTCTATCAATTACTGTAATCTAACGCACAGTTGGTCACTGAACTTTAACTAAAATCCATGCAGGTCTCAACCAGCTGCGCACCATTGGGAAGGTAGCAGATTGTCCTTAGATCAGGTTAGTCCTGATCTCTCCCTTCTTCTTACATTTAAATCTCTCTAGCTGCAGGCTGTTTAGTGAGAAACTTACCTGGTTCTCCCTAAATGCCAATGTAGTGAGAGTCCCTCATCTCCTCTAAGAATCTGCCAGATTGCGGATTCTGGCCACTTCGCATTGGATCTGGTTAATCCGAGAATGTTTACCTTACATATGGTCTTCAATTCATCCTTGTCAATTTTTCCATTTCCATCTTGGTCAAACAGTTTGTAATACCACTTGAATTTCTCCTTTTAGCAGTAAACTCACCGCTGCAATATATTCCTAATCGATATAGCCATCCTAAGAAAGGCGAAAAACAGAAAAAAAAAAAATCAGAAAGAGTGGTAGATTCATGTCTTAGCAGACATTCACAAGCAATTCATAGAGTATCATCAAAACAGCCTTGAGTTTCCACTTACATGGAGGCTTTAAAATGCTCATCACTTTCTTAGTATCAATGTCTGTGGTCAAAATGTAATCATGACAATGATATTAAGTCACTGTTTTTTCTACTCTACTAACTGCCATTTTTATTAACATGAATTTTAGTCTGCATCACCTAGACTGGAAGTTAACAATCTGAAATATGGGAAAAATCCTTCCTCTGAATCAGACTAATCCTGTATTAAGAATCCCATGCATTTACTCCCTGTGCTGTAATAAGCCTCACATGTAACAAAGAATTGTATTTTATTCTTCTATACTGAATTACTTACAGTTGCTTTTACCTAGGAAATCCAGACACATACTGAGGACATACTGATGTAATTTGTAATTTTATACTGTCAGCCTTGATTGACAAACAGACACACAAACTGAAATGTCATTGATGCTATGCTAACATAGTAATATACTATATACAATACAGTGTATATATATATATATATATACACACACACACACAATACACACATATATACGTACACAGCATTTTGGCATATGTGGTTACTTGAATAGTTTTATCATTTCATGCTTTTTCTCATTATGGATCAAAAGAATATCTTTACTTCGACTGGGAGTTACTTGAACCAGACGGTAGCTACCAGCACAGAAAAGCCCACACAATGTGATTTTCAAAAGCTTATTTCTCCCAAAACTACACTGTACTTCTGACCAATACAGACACAGAATATAGAAATACCTAGTTTCAAAACCACTCAACTTGGCTACTACTGAAGTAAAAATCATGAACACATACAGTCGCTACTTGAGATGAAACATGTCTCACGATTCATTAATGATGAACAAATATGAGATCAGTATTTAACTTATGTTATGACTTGTTCCGTCAGTAGTTGACAAAGGTTTACAAAATTAATAGATATAGTAACAAATATATGTCTCACGATTGGACCAAAGTACTCAAAGTACTGGGATACTTTGAATCAAACACTTTAGCAGGTCCCAAGAAATGCTAAATGGCTTTCTGACATGTTGCATCTGGAACGTGGTTAACTTGAGTGTCATTTCCAGCTCCGACTTCCGACCTCTGTGGTAAATGGGACGCAGCAATATTCTCGCATTGAAAAGTTTGCAGTTTAAGCTCTTACCTGTAGAACAAACACCAGATATTTTAAACGCTATTTTAAACATAAGAAACAGCACAGACTTAGCACATCATAATGCTGCCTACCAAGACTCCACATGCGGCTGGACACAGAGTGAAAGGCATCCAACATAAATGTTTTGTGCGTTTAACTTGTTTAACCCCTATCCCGTGTTTGGGGTCAATCTGACCCCAGAGCATCATTAAACGGTAGGCAAATTTCACATGGGGAAATTATCACAGGAAAAGGGTTAATATCACAGTACCATAATGGGCAGGTCTTTCTCAGTGTTTGACAAATAGAAAATAAATGTAACATTCTCAGTAGTCACCCATATTAGTGGTTTCAGTTATCCACAGTTTAAATTATAAAATTGTAACAATACACTTTTTTATTGTTCCATCGTCCTTTGAAGGGTACAAAAAGCTCCAACATCCCTTGGTACATGATATATTTTTCATTGCCCTGTTACCTCTGGAGGATTAGGTCAGAATCCCTTTCATTTGAGAGAGTACAGCACTGCACAGTACTCTATAATAATGTACAATGTATTTAATTTTTACTGTACATAATGTTAGTGAAAGGTTAATGTGAGTAATTTAACTTTATCATATGTTCTCAAAAAATCATGTTATTTACAGGGCCTGCGGACGGTCTGCTGATGGCCATAGTTTTGGTGCGAGGGGGCTACTGTGTATCAGTTATTAACGCCGGCTTCCTTTCATTAATAGTGCCCAGCCAAACCTGAAAAGTGAGTGTGGAGCAGATTGGAGCGCCTCACCCCATTCATGTCGAAGGTGAGGAAGACCTGGTCCAGATAGCCGCTGGCCTCCGCTGTCATTCCCTGCAATTCCAGCATAGGTTTCAGAAGTAACGGGGAGAACACTGCACACGATACAAGCTCCTTGAAACCTGCATTTGTAGGTCTGTACGCATGCATTAATGACTATCCATATATATCCATTTATGATAATGAAAATGATGGTGTTATGTGACTAAGACACATCAAAACAGATTCCTGTCCTTTTAAAGGTGCATTCCTGCATTCAATTACAACTGAATGACAGTGACCCGAGGGACCATACCAGAGAACCTTAAATGAACAATGACGCTTCCTTGTTTTGACCAACTGGATGGGCAAGTTGTAGCACATACTAATCGACGTGGGATAATCTGTGTTCTTAACTCGAAGACTCAAATCCAGACTGCAGTCATGCATATGTAACACATTGCTGTACTGAGGCATTAAAAAGGGAAATAGAAAAATGTCTGAGTTTTTAAAAGCATGTAAATATGTCCTTTGTTTGCCCTGCACCTGAAGAGAGGCCCAGGGACAGCATGTTGGCCAGCAACATTAACAGAAAGATGATTATAATGACCATCCAGAGCTTGATAGTCCAGACGAACATTTTGTTCAGTCGGCCCTTGACTCTCGGTGCCTCTAAGACAGGGGAGGGCGATTGGACCACGGCCCTCCAGGACCGGAATTGCCCACCCCTGCTCTAAGAGGAACATGCACAAGTGTTCATCAGAACTTCTTTCATTCTTTCAAGTGGCTGCACTGCCTCTGATGTAAATCATTTTCAAAACAGCATTTTCAAAATGTCTGAGCACTTGTTCGCCCTCTACTGGGCATTAAACTACATGGCAAATAGAAAAAAAAAATCTGCTTTTGTTTAATGTAAATAACACATTGGAGTCCCATCCCATCCCGGATGTCCCTTGTTCTCTCCATCCTATGTTGCCTGGCTCCTGTCCCCAACCCAACCCCTCAACCCAGAAAAATGTTTGGCAGAGAGATGGATGGATGTGTTTGAATAATGAACTTTATTAAAAAATTATAAAAACAAAACTGTAGTTTAATATTGCCCCTTTTTATACATACTCTATATTATATTATTTTTATAACATCCAAAGAGCACCATTTAATGTCCCTACCGTCACATGCTGCCTCTATTTATGCCCATTACAGACACAGTAGTAAAGGAGACTCAGAACCTGCTCTGTTCAAAGTAGCAGATTCATTAAAAGACCAGAGTCAACCAAGCCAAATGACTCTCTTTGGCAATTTGACTCTGCAGTGTCCGAAAATGTCAATACAACTACGAGTCCCCTTCACAACTTCTATAAGCTCCCCTATTCTGGCACTTCATTTCGCTCATAAATATTAGTGTAAACTGGGAGCCTCTGGCCTCCACTTCCTTGCTTTCATTTCAGATCTTCGTGGGTGTTGGCCTGATACTTGGTTCTATATGTGGACTTCCCAATTCTGCAGCTTTAAGACATATCTGCAAAAAACACACACACAAGTGAAAACTGAATCAAATCGAAATCAAATTTATAATCACTTAGCAATGAGAGGGAAGGTATTCAGTACAGGTGTGGAAAGGCTAACATCCCTCAATAGTTTACTTACGTTGATCTGATTGCCCAATCAGTGTGGTATTCCCGACTGTATGGGACAGAAAAAAAGAAATGTCAGTGCCTCATGATTATGTGGATCTGATGTGTACTACTCCTGATTACAAGTGACAGGTGTAATATATCTACCGGTGTTTAAATCCACTATACCAGCCCAGTTTAAGAGGACTAGTCTGCGAAACTAACAAACCAAGTTCCAAAATCAAGTGGAGGAAACCAACGAATCTAATTTCAACAATTCCTGGCCTTGGTGTTGCTGTTGTGTTATGGAGGAAAAGAAAGATGCACGGCCTGACCAAAGGTATATGGACACCCTTTCTGATTATTCAAGCCACACCCATTTCTAATCTAAAGCAATTAATCAAGCACACAGCCATGCAAACTCCAGACAAACACTGGCAGCAGAATGGCTCGGGCTGAAAAGCTCAGTGACTGAAATTGGCACCGCCATAGGATGTCGCCAGTGCAACATAGCTAGGATAGATGAAATTTCTGCCCTGTCAGGCCTGCCCCCGGGCCAACTGTTAGCTCTGTTATTGTGAAACGTCAGTGTCAAGGAGCAACCACAGCTAAGCAGTGACGAGGCGATGCACAAAAGCTGACACGCCAGGACTGCAGAGCGCTGCAGCAAAATTAAATTAATAAATAAATGCAATGCCTTTGCTGTGTTTCAGACTGCCTCAGGCTGCACTGTCAAAGTAAGAACCGTCCATCCTAAGCTTTATGGACTGAGTTTCCATGGCCGAGTCGCTATGCGTAATGGCAAGCGCAGTATCGACTACTGTAAAGCTCGTCACCATTGGACAGTGGAAACCCGGATTATCGTTTAAAAACTAAAACAAGGAAACGTTTTGTAACCTGAAATAAACTACAAGCAAAAACTAACTACTGCTACCGAAACCAACTCAAATAAGGTAAAAACAAATGTCCAATACTTTCCATTACCATTTTTAAATATTTACAGTAAAAGATCTCGTATCCAGCAATGCTGGGATCGAGGAACTGCTCTGAATGCTGATCTTAAAAAACAAAATGTAACCTCTTACACTTACTTTAATCCTTTTATTCGCACACATTATACACATGATTATTTTATCGTTGTCGGATATTTGACAAAACACAAGCGATCGTGAGATAAACAGAACAAGCAGAAAGGCTGCTAAAGGCAGAGAGCGAGCTCAATACACCCATGGTTTGGGGAGGCTGGTATGGAGGCGCTGGGCTGGCCTGCACACGAGCCTGACCTCAATCCCACTGCACGCCTTTGGGAAGAACTGGAAGGCTGGCTGCCAACCAGGCCGTCTTGTTCGACATCAGTGCCTGACCTCACCGATGCTCCTGTGGCTGAATGGGCTCACATTTCTAGAACCATGCCTCGTAATCTGGTGGAAAGCCTTGCAAGAAGAGGGGAGGCTTTGCAATAGTGAAGCTTCATGTTAGTGGCCAGGGTTTGGGAATGGGATGTTTAACAAGCACATACTGTAGACGTGTGATGGGAAGGAGCCAGGCAGTGTACTTATGCATTTCAGTACAAGCTCCTACATCTCAACTACATCAGACGGTATCCTAGGCCATGACAAACCCAGCGTCCTTCGCATGTGTTTTTGATCATTCATTCCTTAAGTTAGCTGCTGCGGGAACTCTCATGCATCCAAGGCACAGGCTCAGTGAGGATAAACGGGCTCATCCGGGAGATCAGATGTGCTACCCAGCTATCATGCTCCCATTAACGGGGAGGGGTGGATGGATCTGCGAGTGCGTCCAGGTGGCTCCCACTCTGCCCACGAGGAAAGTGGCAGCGACTCACCCGCCACATGCGAACTGGCCGCATCGATGTACAGCGGCTCCCAGGGCTCGATCTCCTGGTCGTACAGGCTCTGGCGAAGCACGTTGTGCACCATGGACCTGCTCAGGGTATGCTGCACCAGCTCCGCATGATCCAGGGGCATGAGAAACTTCAGCCAGAAGTGTGCCGTGATGCTGCCATTGCTGAGGGCGGATGACAGGAGGGGGGGATGATGGGGAGGGGATGTTTCTGCTGTCAAATGCATCTCTGCTTCCAGCACTAATGATCTCCTGTGCCCGCCTGTGTGCGGTGGGGCTCACCTGAAGCTGGTAACACCCACACTGGACATGAAGCGGCCCAGTGCCGGTGAGGACGTGTAGATATCATGCAGCTGGGCAGCAGGGAAGACAGAGAAAGAGGGGTATAGCATTTTAATGCAGCGCATTTCTCAGTGCTGTGGTAAGAGTATAACTATGTGCATTTCTCCATTCACCATCGCGGTGAATCTCAAAATGCAGCCGCTATGAAATTGCAATTTCCCATGATGCAAAGCAACGACCACAACAAATGAACTGCAGGCTGACCTTTTTCTGGAGATAAGTTGACAGCTCTTGGCTCTGTGGGGACTTCATTAAGCTTAAATCAGCGGTGAAGTTCTGGTTTAAAAGCCTGAAGGTGCCAGTGTAAAGGCGTGGGACCACAAATGATCCTCGGTCGAACTTTTCATCCTCATCTTCGTACACCACTGCCAACCAGTCAAGTAAATAAGAACAGAGCCACACAGACAAACAGCACAATCCTCAAGGTTATCAAATTCAGGTGCTTAGCAACTGCCTTTGTACAGTTCAAACAACCTGGTGCAATTTAAACTGAAGCCCTTCAGGAAGTTTGCACAAAGGGCCTGCGCAAAGTCAGTGTGTTTTGTGGGACCTGTAGCAATAATTGCTCATGAGTACAGGCTATTTCAGATCCTTAAACATCACATTAACCGTTTTCATTGTTACCATTAGTAACACCAATTGTAAATTTGTATTGCAAGAGCTGTAGTTTCAAAGCTTTTAAAGGCATGTAAATCCATGAATTTGCCCCGTACCTGAATAGAGGACTAGAGAAAGCATGATGACCAGCAAGATTATCAGAAAGGTGATTGCTATGAGCATCCACAGCTTGAGTTTCCCGAAGACTATTTTGTTCAGTTCATCGCATGGACTGTTGGCTGGGTGCCCCTAAGAGGAACATGCATAAGTGTTGGTCACGTTACAGACTTTGGAACTCGGCCAGACCAAAAGAGCCTTTTGCTTAACTCCCACCTTGCATCATGTCTGTGTGATGCAAGCTGTCAGACGGGTCGAGGATCAGCTGGCAAGAGCAGAGTGTTGGTGGAAGGAAAGCTTGGAGGAGCCAGCGAGCAAGAAAGACCTACAGCGTGATGCTGCTGGACAGAAACCCAGAGGAAAGAGAAAATAAAAACAATTAAAGGAAATGAGGGAGGAAATGAAAGGCAGAGTTACACCAGGGCCAGGCGGGTGCATGAAAGTTCAAGGAGGCCGAGTGGAACAGAAATATGAGAGCAGCCCTGGCACACATCTATTGTCATGATAGTCTAAGCAGACCTACTCTATTTGCATGCATTTAGTTGCCAGCCTATGGCTTCATTTCTGACAATCGGTCTGAAGCAAGTTTTATCAGGGTCCTGGGTATTCTAGAAATCATTACAGAAAAGAATGAATAATACCAAGAAAGACTGTGCACAATAACATTCTTTGTTTATACGTTCACTGATCTCAGCACTGAGATGCCTGGGGGACTCGGACAACATCTGAGTCTCATTAGACCTGCTTTCTGGTGCAAAAACAAACCCGGAGAATGTTTAGAGAGTTAAGGCCGCGGTGCAGCACGATGCAAAGCAGACGGACACAGAAATCCGCTGCTCGCTAGCCGCCATTGCTCAGTATACGCATAAATCAGGGGTGCCCAATACGTCGGTCGCGATCGACCAGTGGGTCGCAAAGACAGTGTGGGTAGGTCGCACGACATTCAAAAAATTGTTTAGGTGTTAGCCAATCATCCATCCTCCCTTTGGCATTCCGCACTGGACTGACGTAACGGGCGGCCAGTCTGCTGTTGCTTGAAACTTTATTAAATTAGGTTACCAGCGAGCAAAGTTACCCAGCTAGCATTCCGATAT
>JAODKL010000037.1:5867394-5883953 GCA_026780765.1 Petrocephalus schoutedeni
ATATATATTTATTATACAGCATTTTTAATGTAGGTAGATCATTTGGACCTGGTCAGCCTGGTTAAAGCATGTGGGCACCCCTGGCATGAATGATCTGCATCCAGAAGAAACCCTGACCCGAGCGTCGCCGCTTTGTTTGCCTAGACCAAGATTCCCAGACACCTGCTTAGTTGCTGGTAACAGCATTTGCCAAGAGAAACGTAGCACATTAATTGCTGTTAAAGGTATTAGTAGCATTTTATTATGGAAATCCAATTACGAGGCTAAAACTCAAATTTACACTATGCTGAATAGCCAGCGCAGAAAAATGCCCAGCTTCAATAGCCAGCAGCTGTTGCAGTTACAGGAAAGTGTGAATAAAACCGGAAACAGTTTCAGCTGTGATTAGGCATAAATCATATTTCTGATGAATCAGCAGATTGACAAAAAATAAAACGGAAGAATGCAATGGCTTACAGCAGCATCAAAACTATGAAGCGCAGCCGTAATATAAACTGTGAAACAGAGTACGTGTCGACGCGGCATTTTTGACGTTAAAGCGCACATTTTTGTACGCTGTATCTCTGTGCAAATGTAGAATTAAGCCCAACTCCACCACATTCTGTCTGAATATGTAAGCAGTAATATAGACAGCGTATACGGACTACCACGCCGTGACATACACCCATTGTACAGAAAATGCTGGTTACACAATGGTCTGAACACTCCACTAGGGAAATGTGACTCATACTTCTGGTTTGTCTTGATGATACAGTGGTAAGGTAGACAGGTCCAACCTATTTCAGACTGCCCACACTATACAGACAGAAGTATTGGGATACACCTCTTAAACATTGAGTTCAGGTGTTTTGTTCAGACCCATTGCCACAGGTGTATGAAATAAAGCACGTCAGTTTGTGAATTTCTTTTCCCTGCTAGATATTACACAGTCAACTGTAAGTGGTATTATTGCAAAGTGGAAGCATTAAGGAACAACAGAAACTCAGCCACAATGTGGCAGACCATGTAAAGTAACAAAGCGGGGTCGCCGAGGTGCATAGTGTGTAAAAGTCTCTACGCTCTACTGACTCAACTGCAGAGTTCCAAACTACCTTTGGCTTTAACCCCAGCACAGAAACTGCATGCCGGGAACTTCAGGGAATGGGCTTCCATGGCCAAGCAGCTGCATGCAAGCCTCACATCACCAAGTGCAACGCCAAGCTTTGGATGGAGTGGTGCTTGCAGCCTTTATAGTTTATATTAGCGTCCATGTACAACTCATGCTCTCAGTATGTCTGCCAAGTCAGCAAGTATCTGGTTTACATACACAAGTCATAAGGACTTTCAGCTGCAAGTCATCGGGTCAAAAGAAGCACATGACGGAATGCAAATATCGCAAAGCAATGATAACTGAAGGCACTGGTACAACTTCCAAATTCAATTGCCATTCGGAAAAGAAACATACCGACAGCCAAATAGGTCAATACTAGCGAGCTCAGTTGGTTGAGAGGCAATGATTGGCTAAGTGTCCAGCACTTTTCCCTAAAGCGGTCGGGTATATGCAATTCATTGATGAATCAGTTGTTAAAAAAAGTTCTTGTAGGTGTAATGGCCAATTGTCCCAATAGTGTTTTGACCCTTCTGGCCTTATACAAAAACGTCGAATAATAAACAGGCGTGTCGAGATGCGTTTTATCTCACTGTTCATACGCCACGTTCATAATGCCGTTCCATACAAACCGGGCCTCACTCTCTGGCTGCTCACCTCTGCCACATGGCTGACGGCGTTCTCAGTATCCCGAGGTCCATTGCGGCCATCCTATGCAAACAATCACGTCAATTACAACCCACGTCAAGGCATACGTCAAGCATATCGTGTGTCACTGCGCGGGCGCGCACACACACCAACTGCCCCTATATATATATATATATACCACTAATATATATGCTATTGATATATATATGCTATTGAACAACAGCAAGATCTCAACCTGTAATGGCAGCAAACCAACTTCCTCAGGGTTGTCATGCGTGTCCTGGGCGAGCCCGTCTCCATTTTCCTGTGGAGACAAGTAAATGCACGTTTGTGTTTTCAGAAGAATTCACCCTTATCTCGGCAACAATGACAGCCACAAGGGTCTACGGGGATCAGTGAACGCTTAAGAATATCTACTGCCATTTAATATCGCTCCCACTGTGTGTTCCACAGAGTGCATTGTTTTAACAAGGTTTAGTATGCCGAAACACTTTTTTGTACAGCATTGACTGCTTTAACTATCCCCACGAATTTTAGGCTATAATAAAATAAACGCTCAATTTAAATTTTAAAACTCACACGTTAGGTATTTGGGCATATTGGCCTGCGGCAGTTCCGCACCACCCGAACCCGAGGCTCCAAATGAAACGCCTTAAATTAGCGTTTAGCTTTCCACCTGAATCTCGGGGCGACCTTTATGTTAAAGGCAGGGGTACAACAAACCCCAGGGGGCATTTACGCCTGGAGTATTGTCCTTATTATTACAGAGGGTCGGCCGTGCATGCCCCCCCCTAAAAAAATCAGGACAGGGCCTTTTGTTGTAATACAATGTAAATTCTTAGCAAATAAAGTGAGGGGCGTGTCTACGGATTGCGGCTTCGTCACCCCCACCCCCGCCCGATCTGTTATTATAGCAATTATTACCAGCCCCTTATAAATAAAAGCTTAATATTTCCAATGAAATGCGCGGCTTCGTCACAGAAAAAAAAATAAACAAACAATCACCCCCAGCTATTCCAGGAAAAGGAAAAGTCATTAACTCACCTGGTGTGAATCAATAACTTCGGCTGTCGGAGCCAAAAAGAAAAAGCAATGTTTGGCTTTCCCCTTAAATACATAAATGAACTAAGCTAATGATATGTCCACTTATCTGTACAGCCAGGTTCCCGGTCCGGGTCAAGGCTGGTTTTACCGTAACCGGATCCGTGAGAATTTATAAGCGGCCGCCCTGGCGAAGCCAAAGCCCGGCGCCGCGGCTCCCTCCCCTCCTGCGCCGAGACGCTTTCGTTTGGCACCTTTGCTTACTCTGTCCTTCTGTTTTGCAACAAGACTTAATTCCCACCGGAGTCTGCCCGGATAATCGTACCAGTGTTAGGGCGTAGCTATATTTTTCGCATTGTTCTTTTCCCAAAGCTATATAGCGCCTTTCAACGCGTCACTCGCAGCCAGCGATCCTGCCGTACTGCGCGTCTTAAACTTACCCGCTCCCTGGCACCGTTCTCAGTCAGGGTATTATTATTCTCCAGGGACCCCCTCCTTCCAGATCCCATGGTTTCCAGTTTAATGTCGTTCATTTCTTGTTCCTCTTCTGTGGATTTATGGCTCCCCGTCACTTATAAGAAGGTGACACTTGCGTACCCGGAAGAATGACTCCCAAGAGTGCTATTCCTGCTGGCTGCTTTTATCGAAAGTCGTCTTGACAGATTTGTCGTAGGACTTGTGCACCCACTCGAGTGATATATAGTGGCACACGAGCACGAAAATAAAAGTTAGTCGCCTGCCATCCCTGATTGGAGCTTATGCCGACTCGCAAAGTCTGTAGGTATGTGCCAGACGCTATAGGCGTCGGCTTATGCCTCTCTCAATAGGCAGAGGGGGCGTTCATTATATAGTGAAAAACGCACCAAAACTGAAAGCGCTACAACTACGCTGATAAGCAGCCCATTGTGACAAATGACTGCAACTAAAGGCAAGTTCTTCATTTTAAGATGCTTAGTTCCGGAGTATTTCTCCGGTTTAATTTCGGTTTATGGGATGAAGATGGGTCCATGCAAGTCAGCGGGAGAGCTCAAAGTGAGGGAGCGCAAAGTCCATTTGCCAGGGGTCGTGAAAGGTCGTAGAAGGACCCAAAAGAAGACGAGCAATTCCCCTTTTCTCCCTTCTTCCGCTGAAATCCCAGTTTTCAATTTTCTATCCACAGCAGTTAACGCTACCAGAAATGGGCAGATCGCTTCTTATTCATATAAGCAAGTGTCAGACATTTTTTTGGGGGGGGGGGCACAATAATCTAAATAATTTTAAGTCTGTTTTGGGGGAGAGGAATGAAACCAAATATGTACCCCCGCTACACCGCCTGGTTCCTACGCCCCTAATTATACCTCGAAGTCAATATCTTTTTGTTTTGCTTTCGAGTTCCGTTCTAACATATCTCGTGTGCAGTATGCAGCATGTCATATACTATATAATACCACTTCCTGAAAATGTATTTCGACATGATAATAGTATTACATCTTGTTTGCAACTGTGGGAAAACATGTACTGTATCAGTCGCCGCCCCCTAGCAGTCCTACCATTCCACCCGAGGGGCGGCTCGGTGTTACTGTCCGCTTCGCCCTTTCTCTATTCAAGATTTCCTCTGAAACGCAATTAACCCTGGGAAACCCATGGGGTCATATTTGACACTACCTTTTTTCTGCCTTACATTCAACCCACTCATCAAAGTAAAGTATTTTTTCTTTTGTTTTGCTTTACAGCCCAGTGTACCATATATGAGCCCCAAACAAAAGTAAAATCTTTACTTTGATGAGTGGGTTAAATGTAAGGCAGAAATAAAAGGTGGGGTCATATATGACCCCGTGCGTTCCCCAGGGTTAAATACGTCGTTACACAGTATCAATTGTGTATATGTTCTACTTTTGAATATAGTTCCTAAAAGGTGAGAGTGATGTTATTTTTTGCTGTGTGACATGTGTAGCATGTTTTTACATCCCAAAAGTATTGCTCCCTGCTCCCAAACAGTGTTCTCCAGATGCGAACACGTTTTGAAACATCTCATCGCAGCAGCTGTGCATCTGCCCATTCAAATGCGCTTCGTGAAGCTGTTATGGCAGAATACCTCCAGTCATGACCACTGACAGCACGAATTACAGCCACCATATGGCTAAATAGACGTGCATATCATTACTGGATATGCCTGGCTGCTGATCCCTGTCGGTTCACAGAGAAGCACTGCAGTGGGGGTTCGACACTCGTTGTGCTCTTTAGACTGGTTCTGCTCCGATAGCTCTGCCACACAGAACCTCTGCTCCGTAATGAGAAGCTGTCCAGAGTGCATGGGGTGACACCAAAACAGAGCTGCCTGAATAATGATTTATTTTTAAATACTCCATGACTTTTACTTTTGTTCAGATATTGTGGCACTCGAAGAGGCCATTTCCTGTTGGGGTTTAATGCGTTTGGCGGGAGAGGTGACAGCAGTCTGAGCACAGCTGCATCACTGATGCCAGGGTGGTAGAGAGGCCTCTTAGGCGCACCTGCAAATGGCAAGACTGTCCTGCAGGGGGCCCCTATAATGTGCTCTTTGGTAGGGGAAGTGAAGTTCACAATGTAAGAATCCTGGCGTAAGAATATAAGTCACAGGAGGGAGAACAGTTAGAGACCTGAAACAGACTTATATGTTTCCAAGAGGCTGCTCTCTGCAGGAACAGCCATGCTGTAGCGTTATGTATCTATCAGAATATTGTGTCCAAGACAACGGTAAAAACTCCTTGAGAACATTTCAAGCTTCTTCAGCATGTTACCTTCAGTCCAGGTATCCATTTTGAAAGCCTCAGGACGTCAGACACTGTTTTGTATTTAAAAGGTAACTATCTATCCCTAAAGCCCAACTGTCGCTGTTTTAGCACTGAAAACCTTACATTTTTCACAAAGAATACCGATTCGCTCCTCAAGTAATCAGAATACACTGAACAACAGTGTTTTTTGACACACCAGTCACGCCAAACCCCTGAAATTTGATGAAAGGTTCCATAAATTAGTTTTGTCCTCAAAACTGTCAGTGCCATTTTGGAATCCACTAAAAATAAAGCAAATGTTATATATAACATATAGGAACATAAACTATCACAAGTGTAAAATTAGCCATAGCCTTTGACAGACAAGAGGAGCAAAATGTTCCCCTTCTGCTCTCCACCTTCTTCTTTAGGAGAAGATGAGCAGGCCAGGCTGAGCATTGCCAAGCTAGTGGGGTCAGACATGAGAGAGGATCTGGTTTCCTCCAAACAATACTCCGATTATCCATTTCAGTCTCCAAGGCTCCTTGGTTGGTTCTCCTGCAAAATATAAAAGGGACATTAACAGGTTAATACCAAATTATTCATTGAAAGAAGATTTCACACATTACTTCAGACAGAGACACATTCAGTTTTAAGGTAGGCTTAGTAAAATAGGCTTTCTTAAGAGAAGCATCACTTTTAACAGTAATATATTTCACCCTGATGCTACTGAACCTTAAAACAGGTACCCCACTTCACCCAGACGTCCCTGATGTCTCCCACAAATCAACAGCAGCCCCCTGAAATCTGCGAATGATGTGCAGGGTCCCAGAAATCTGTCACCCCGCTATTCAGCAGCAGTATAATTAGCTACAACCCCCCGCCCCACCCAATCGGAAAATATTACTGCCACCATGGATCCCAGGTTAACAAATTTTACTGCTGACACCACAACACCCCCCCACTAGCACAAGGTTTGGCCGGTATGTGATGTTTGATATTGCCATTCTGTCCAGTAAATGCAATGCGGCGCACAGTATTTTGCAATGCTATTCTGCAAATTCTTGATTAAATTATATGCACGACATGGGACGTCTGTTAAAATAACTAAAAACATCAACTTTTATTTACAGTATGATGTAATTATTCATTAAAAAAATATCATATTGAATAATAAAACAGAACCTAAACCAATCTGCAGGTTGTGCACATGTATGGCATGAGGCAAGCACACAATGACAGGGTAACACTGATGTGTACTGACTGTGTGTTCTGCTGACTCCCCGGGGCTTGTCGTTGGCTCAGACTCATGGGTACAGGCTGAATGGATCTCTGCCGGAATCTTCTCCCAGTCGCCATCCTTCATCGCGATGTCTGTCAGACAGACGGAACCTTCGCCTTGCGCCCCCAGACTGTCCTCGTCGACTTCCGCGTCGGCGACCGATGCAGGGCGGTCTGCCTTGGCGGTCTGCTGCGACTCCTCCAAAGAGGTTCCGGGCACCTCCTCCTCCCGGCAGGCGGCCTGAAACGTGGGCGTCCCGCTTTCTGCGCTCTGCTCCTCTATGTAAGACTTCCTGTGCTGCCGGGTGGGGGGGCGTCGCCTCACCGAGAGCCGTGGGCGCCCCTAGGAGCGAGCGGCGGGGAATTAGTTTGTCCGCAGACCGACCGAAGCACGCGGCACGGAACATCCATCTCAGCAATGTCAGCAGCCACAGGATCAGGTATGAGAACACAGCATTTGCAGAAAGGTAAAACTTACAGGAAGTCACAAATAACATTGCAAAAGGCATGAAACGTCATGCTGGCCTTGTGGGTAGTGTGTGCACATGTAGGCTCTGGGGTCAGGCGGCCGTTACAGCAGGAGGCAAACTAGGCTAAGGAGATTAGGAGCCAAACCACTGAAGTCACATGGTCAGGCTCCCCCGGGGGCGGGCTTACTGAGGGCTTACAGGGTACCTATAAAAGGGAACAGGTCGCCCTGGGTAGCCGTCGTATCGACATGGCTCTTTGAAATGGAAGCCCTTACATCATTCCCTGCAAACCACAAATCCACTTCAAAGTTCATTCCACCTGCAAACTGCATGTGTGAATTGCAACATATGGCCATATGCTGATAAAGCCATACGAGTCTCCTCACCTTGTTGAAATTGGGCAGCACAGCGCCCTCTGCAGGCCTCTCAAAGCTGACGGGCGGGTTCTCCCTGCTGGGGCTGTGCGGCGGACTGCCGGGGGGGCTTGCAGAGGGGGGTCGGGGGTGCAATTTGCCTTCAGGACTTCGGACTGGAAGCAGCAGTGATGGTGGAGACAGCACAAGGTTGGCCTGGGTGGAGCAAAGGGAGGCAAAAATCTCTTACTGCTGGTCAAGGTACAAAAAATCCAATCTATCTATAAAACCCACTTAACCGGTACAGGGTGACAACACAGGACACGAGGTAGGGGGCATACAGACAGGTAGATATCTTATTAATCCCCAGAGGAAACTTCGAGATGAGTAGAGGTAAAAGTTCAGGTTCGGAGAGTACAAACCCAGACCAAGATTTTGTTCCTACCAACCAGCTGAGCATAGAGAGTCACGTTCACGGGGTACTCATCTGGTTAGCTGGAACAAAATCTCAGTCTTCATTTAAAATTTCTAGACCTGAACTTTCTCATTCGAACTACAGGTAATTTGGAGACACCATTATACCTAAACATAGGCAGCTCTTTCGGATTCAGGAATTCAAACTCCTACTCCTAAGGGGCGAGGATCAAGTGATAACCACAATGCACCCCTTATATACTACTACTTATATTTTTTTATTTAATTGTTGTCCTGGGATGTAAAAACAGTAGATAAATAGAGCTCTCAGTCTACGTAAAGTAAAGAGCCCTAAACACCCACTAATCCAGTGATATTGCTTTGAGAATTTCTCAGCTACAGCCTTTTTACTAACCTGGAGCTAATAAAATCATATTTTTGTGAGGTATTGTACTACACTCAGAACTGAATAGAAATTAAATATGTGCTTCTGGCTACAAAATATATAACACTGTTGTTTTTTTTTTATGGTACACTTCCTATATTTCCAAATTAGGGCAGAGTTGCCTAATGCATGAGTTCTTGTGAGTCAGTTTAATGCTGTAGAAGTCTGACTCAAGTGGTAAAAGTAGCGAGTCAGGTTTACCCGAGCCAAGAGCAGAGTGCAGTGTCTGTTTGTCTGCTCTCCATACCATGAGAAAGATAACTGGGCAGCTTCCCTACCAATGCAGATACCAAGCCACACAGAGAGCAGCCATACTATACATGAACCTCGACGGACTCCCACCGCTAGCAGGACTAATGGGGGCTTAAGGCAATTTGCTCCTACCTGTACCGGTGAGAAGAGGAGCAAGAAGGAACGGCAACCCTTCTGTCCCATAGCTGGTCTCAGCCCCGAGAGGCTCAGATGCCTCGGATTGGTGTCAGTAAGAGGGTTTCCAGTGATCTAATTAGCTCCTTTCACCTTGGCAGGAGCTGTAAGTGACTCATTTTGTCCACTAGGTGGCTCTTGGACTCAAATGAGCAATGGGCAATGTTTCCCTCAGGCAATGGGCACTTTCGCATCGAAGTTCCAGAATCCGGTCCCTGGGTTGTCTCGACCTTGGATTTTTATAGCTCCTGGCCACTTTCATGTGTCGCTCTTACACCACACAACAGAAACTGGGACCTTTATGCTAATTAACCATGAGAGACTCCAAAATCTTGTAGGTTAACAATGTAACGTTACTCCGCTAATAAGCGCTGGCAAGTGTCAATGCTGGCACCAGTGATATTACACAAAAGTATATTGCTTAGCAATCAAATTTTCCAATGCAGAAATGTGGAGACAAAAGTAAAAAATGTATTAATTGATGCATTAAATGTAATTGAGGAATAAAAATAAAATTTTTGCTCTGCCACGTCTCTTTTTCCACACTTCCGTGCAACTTCCAAGTTAGTGCCGGTGCTTGTGCCCAGCCCATCAGCAAGCAATGGCTATGAGTTCCTCTGCGGTAGTTTGTTTTCTAGAGAAAAGTACCGAGGGTGTTTCTGAATATCCGTACATATTTGTGTTCTCATGTAGACGCCTTACGTCATTTTCCACTGCCAACGATCAGTTCCAATGCTAAAGATCACAAGAGAGCAGCCATAGATATGTTGTATAGATGTTGTTCTAGCCCAGCCCCAAATATCAGGGAAATATCAATTGCATCCTCGCCAAACAAGACTAATCCCATGATTCATTGCGCCCCAAGTTTGTTCTTGGGAGGCAAGTTAGCAAAACTGGTCAAAACCACAAGAGCGATCTTTGCATTCTCGGTATTGAGAAACACCCCTAGTCTGGAGCAGGCACTAAAAAAGGGTTCTGGAACTGCCGCCAAGGAACGAAAATCTGGGCAAGTTCCTGTGATGTGAACGTGACAAAAGTATCTGGTTCTGGAAAAAAGCTCTGGTTCCTGAAACAAAGTTCCGGGGTGTGTAAGCACCTAATGTTAATGACAATATGTCTGAGGTGGTTTAGGACTAAGGTGGGTTTGGCAAGAAAAAAAAATGATAATGACATTATTGAAAACACCAATGAACGTATTTCACTTTTTTGCTTTCTGGTGTGTGGATCATAGCTGAAAGATGGATGAGCAGATGAATGAAGTAGTTTGATGCCAACATAGAGATGAATTTTGAATGCGCTAGAACTTGCTTGGTAATGGGCAAAATGAGCCTGATTGCAACCACCCATTTTCTAACGACTTATCATGGTTATGGTTGCAGGAAAAAGTAATTAATGAGCTAAATTAAATACAGATGAATATTAAAGATATTCTGGCACAGTTGTTGGCATCCATCAACTGACATCCAGCCCAGGCTCAAGGTGAGAGCTGTAATCGTTTGTCAGCAAATAGGCATCTTCAGGACACATACCTGCAATTTCTCAATGAGGGCCGAATTCCTGTTCTTGGCTTTGGGAGGCTGGGGCGAAGCTGCGGTGGGTTTCTGTCATGATAAAGAAAACACACTTCAGAGTTCACAGCACTGTGAGGCAGGCCTCAGGGCCTGCTGGTCGGGGCATTCTGGTCAGGGCCTGCTGGTCGGAGGCCTACTTGTCAGGGGCCTGCTGGTCGGGGGCCTACATGTCAGGGGCCTGCTGGTTGGGGGCCCGCTGGTCGGGGGCCTGCTGGTCAGGGCCTGCTGGTCGGGGTATTCTGGTCAGGGTCTGCTGGTCGGAGGCCTACTTGTCAGGGGCCTGGTGGTCGGGGGCCTACTTGTCAGGGGCCTACATGTCAGGGGCCTGCTGGTTGGGGGCCTGCTGGTCGGGGGCCTGCTGGTCAGGGCCTGCTGGTCAGGGGCCTACTTGTCGGGGGCCTGCTGGTTGGGGGCACACTGCGCTGAGTATCTTCTGCAGGTGTGTGGAGTTCAGTAGAAGAAAATAGTTTGTACATTAAACTATTTGCTACAAAGTCTGTGGACTATCTTCAATAACAGTATCATGATTTCCGGTAAGAGACTTTACTGTTGAAATTTTTAAAATGTATTTTTCTGGCGATTTAATCACCACAGAAAGAATGCCATTCACTCCCATTATATTTGAGAGAAACCCAACATTTCTATGGCAGATATCTCCTGAACATTTCCCAGCAGAACAACCTAGATGGATAGACAGCACTGAAGCCCATCTGAAACAAATGTTTTTTTTTCAGTTTGGGGTGAAGTGGCTCTTTAATTGTAGCATTCAGTAAACATTCCTGGACCTAAAAATTGTTAGCTGGGTAACCCATTGACAGCAAAAGATGACTTAGCAAAGGACTTTATAAGGAGCGGAAGGAAAAAAAGGGGACATGCTTAACAGGTTAGAAACCAAAATAATGGACCGACTTGCAAGTTAGACTTGAGAGCTTCCTATTCTGAAGCAAAAGCATTCAGAACTGGGGTTAGGGTTATGCCAAACACAGGGACCAGTGGAACGGCTTGACTTAAACGGCTTTCTTTTGGGAAAAACTCCATGTTCGGGGGATGGAGATGCAGGTCTTAAACAGCCCCCCCCCCCCGCCCCAGCTGAGGATAATCGCGGTCACAATCCCGGTCGTGACAGTGTCTGATGTATCAGTCTCACCTCTTGGGTTCCGCTGGGCTTTAGAGCCGGCGGATCTTTAGGGAAGGAGGTCCTGAAGATTCCTGCCTTGAGAATGGAGGACTTGGCTGGGGATTCCTGAGAGGCAGGTACACATTACAGGCGCACTCAAAGCACGAGTGTCACACAATGCTCAGATTTCTCACACGGAGCCGTTTTCTTTTTTAGCTTGACAGTCAAGTCAGAGATGCAGTGGACAAACGTCACTACGGGGCTTCATTCCTCATTATCCCAATGTCCCAGGAGAATTTCTCAACCTGGTCCTGAGGGACCTCCAGAGATGGGAGGGAGCAAAAACGTGGACCGTCTGGGGGTCCCTGAGGACCGGGCTGAGCAACACTGACAGAGACCAAGTAATTTACACCAATTTAAAACAAACAGCCAACACAATACAAACAAAAAAACAGGACATGATTAGTAGTATAGCAGCTGAGTGCATGCTTGGCTATTAAAATTATATCACACCCACTATTTAACACTTAACACTTTTCCCTGAGATTAACAATCCCCAGTACTTCCTCCATGCAATTTTTCTGAACATCTTCAGTTTCTAGAGAAGCACCTCACTGAAAGACACCAAAGTTTTATCCATCCGTCCATCTTCCAGTTACCTATCACGGACCTCTTAGGGTAACAGGGCAGCCAATCATAGGATGGGGTGCTAATCCATCACAGGGCAGATACACAAAACCATATGCTGCGGGCAGTTTAGAGACAATCACTAGCCTAAGAGCAAGTCTTTGGATTGTGGGAGAAAACCCAGGTGACACATGGATGACTAAAGCTAGACACACAGAAAGGAGTTGGTATTTAAACCACCAACCCAAGAAGTGTAAAATAACAGAGCACCTTACAGAGGCACTGTGCACCTCTTTACATATCTGTATTAAATAATCCATCTCATTTGCATTTTCTGAATGACTGGCACATGCTTTCATCAAACTCTCACTGAGTCCATCTGCTTAAAACAAGCCGAGTCAGTCAGCAGTACCCTAAGCTAGTAGGAGGAAGTCTATTAACATGTCGGGAAGGTGACAAGGTCGGGAAGGTACTAAAGCACAGCAATATATAAAGCAAGGCACTGAAAACATTTCTGTGTGGAATCTCAGCAGTATAAAAATTCATATGAAGATGTTATCCAGATGGGAGCAGACAGAAGAAGCTCATAACTGTTTCCAAGGAGCTGCCAGTATGTTAATGGAAGGCACCCTGCTCACAAAGCAAGTCCTTTGTGATATAAAGCCACTGGGCATGCAGGAAATGGCCTAAAGATCAGCCCTGTTTTTACTAAAGCTTCCCAGTACAGTCCTCGGGGACAGACCACGCCCATGTCTTTGCTTCCGCCAAACTCCCTGCCAGGCGGTCCGCATTTTCGTTCCCGAGTGGCTCCCCCAGCTGGGGGCAGCGACGCGGACCGTCTGTGGGCCCCCGGTAACCGGACTGGGAAACACTGCACTACAGCAGCATTTCCTTTCTGGCTCACAGAATGCGTTTTTTAACAATTACTTCACAGTCATCCGTGTGTGAGTGCGAGTGTGTGTGTGTGTGTGTGTGTGAGTGCGAGTTTGGTGACCCAGTATCCTCCTGTACTTACAGTAAAGCTGCTAAATTTAACATTTGACTGGACACTCCTGCTGTCTGGACAAGCTATTCTTCAGGGGGAACCAGCAAGCTACAGTCAATGAAATGGATGAAACGAGAAACCTTTGCAATAAGTTTGTCACATAATTATAATCTTATAAAATTATATATAATTTTCACGAGGGAAAAGCCGGAACGTTCTGGATAATGTGTATTGTTCTGTAATAGGAAGGCTGTTTCACACCAGGCTAGACAGACTTCCTTTCTTCTGAAGTGTGAGAGGCCCACAAAACACACAGGAGGTCACATCAAAGCAGGCAAACAAGCTGGGGTCTTGGCAGACTGTGAGCCAGGCTCCACTAAACCAAGAGTCCTGTGTACCCCAGCTGGACCAGGAAAGGGGTGTAGTACAGCGCGGCTGGTGACATTTCCAACATCCTCACCTATGCAGGCCCTCCCCTCTCCTGAACGCTGACTCTACATTCACCACAATCTCCAAGCCACTGGTTCTAATTCTTGAGTCTATCAGGTGAAACTGGAGAAGGCATCTGTGTATTTGTCAGTGAAGGGGCTATTCTGAGGAGTAATATTCCTTACGTGAATATGATTTGCATATCATATTTAATATCACTAGTGAATGCAGATCGTTGACACAGGGACCCAAAATGTCGTCCGACTTCCCATTCAGCATTTCCTGTGGCGCTAAGTGTCTCTGCAGTTGGGCTCCGTAAGCGAACACAAAGGCAAAACAGCGTCTCTTCACTGCTCTCATTGCTGTACTCAACATGTCCAGAATCTTCTCTCTCTCTATCTTCAATAATAATAAGATTGCATTTATATAGCGCCTTTCATATACTCTAGGACACTTTACAATTTAGGAAGGCCGCACATAACATCAAGACAATACAGGTTACATACATGAAGATGGATAACATTCTTTGAAGAGATGTGGCTTTAATGGAAGCTTGAAGGGGATAAATGATGTTTCATCATGAAGGTCGTTAGGAAAAGCTTTCCAGATTTTAGAGCCAAATACACTGAATGTTCTGCCACCCATAGTTGACAATCTGTGCTTAGGTCCAGAGAGTAAGTTGGAGCCAGATTATTTTAGTATACGGGCTAGAGTATAAGGAAGCAGTAGCTCAGACAGTTAATGAGGGGCAAGAGCGTTGAGGGCTTTAAAGGTGATGAGTATAATTTTACATTTAATTCTTGAAGAAACTGGCAGGCACTGTAAATCACAGAAGACAGGAGTAATGTGAGCAGATTTTTTTACTGTAAGTAAACGGGCCACAGAGTTCTGAACATACTGTAATATACCAATATATTTAGAAGCTAGGCCATACAGTAATGCATTACAATAATGCAGACGGGCAGAGATGAGAGCCAGAATTAGTGTTTCAGCATCTTTAACACTGAGGAATGAGTGGAGACCAGCAATGTTGCGGAGGTGAAACACCTTATCCATACCATGCCTTCCTTTTCAGAAACATTCCCTGTGCTTCCTGGCTTAATGATGTCATCCTCTACTGCCTATCATTATCTCCTACAGTAGGTATCAGCTGAGTTTCACAGGACATCCAGGGCTGCTCTACACACTTTGCTCCACTTTTGTGTTTTTTTTTGTTCTCTCAGTCTGTTTGACCTTCTCCTTCTTTAACATGCACACTGGCATTCTCTTTAGTGCCCCTCCTCGTTAGTACCCTACAGTGTTTCATTTGCGAGGTTGCTGTGCAGCCAGCCACAGCCCTTTCCTCTTCTGCGTGGCCGTCTAATGCCTTCCTGTCTCAGGGAAACAGGAGCCAGCTGGTGTGTCGAGAGTCCGAGGGCCACAATGTGCATAAATCCCGTTCTGTGTCCAACAGCTGGCTATGTGTATAGAAAGCTGAGGGTCATAGATCACAAGAAGAGCAGTAACACACTGACACACTCTGAGGTTTCACAGTGGATGGGGGTCTTTCTCCTCCTTCAGATGAACGTTACATATTAAGAAAAATGGAATCTTGAGCAGATTTACTGGCTTCAGAACTGTGACAAGTATAATGACAAAGCAAGCAGTTGTTGTTTGGGAGGGAAACATTGCTTCTATTTTGGGGGGTTTTCAGCCTGAGAAAACACTCTAGAACACTCTTCCCAGAGTTCTTTTCTCTGTCCATGGAGAGCTCCGTGGGTATAAGGCTGGGGGGGGGGTCTTCTGATCCTTCTACCAATTATGGCCAGTTACCATCTTGCTAAAAGGGAGCAGGGCAGCTCACCAATGTCAAGTTTATGACTTCAACATGCCATTTCCCACCTGGGAATTGGAGTTTCCACTGTATTTTTCTCATCTCTGTGACTGACACAAAGCAGTTAGGGACACATTACAGCAAGATGCCTTTGCTGGACATCCGCTGTCTATTGACGTATTTTACTTACATATTGTGCTGTTTATATATGTACAAAATTCTAGGTCGATTATGGGGGAAAGGGTCTTTTAAAAAATTAGAAGACACACAGCACCGTGCAGAAGACTTAGGCAATCAAAGAAAATGATGTTTCAGTGACCTTCAAGCTTGTGGGAAACTATGATATGTCTGTAAAAGTGTGTTAGCTTAGCCATTTCAATCATTTACTCCCCACAGTACTTGCAGCAATGATCCAATACACCCATGTATTTTTTGACTTGACCACTAGCACAGGTCTACAATTTTTTTTTCATGTGCCAAGGTTTTTTTCATGAATTTAGGGTATTTTGAGGATGAATTGTGCTGAATTCAAAAATCCCATTACTTTTGCTGAATTGGTTCTAGTTTTTGAGATAATGAAAACTTGAATGAAACTTCCTTTTTGTTTGCCCTAATGCCTGCCTGCTCCGCGTCCTCCATTCTACCTGCACACTACGCCTAAAACTTTTGCACAGTACTGTATAAGTAGATTTCAGCAACAACAATGGCCAAAATGACTTAATAAGGGACATAAATGGAATCTTGCACATTAGCAAAAAGAATGGACCATCAACAAAACACAGTAAGGCAAACACCTTAGCAGGACCACAGAATCAAAAGTGGACACATTCCCAGACGCAGTTGTGCTTAAAAAACTCTACAAAAGGCACATATTTATATGATAAACTACAATCTATGACTGTCAACAAAATTAAGAAGACAGGGTAAAATGTGGATTTACATGCTGTGGGGTGGGGTGGTGATGTTTCAGGGCTGTCATCCCTGGAGACCAAGGACAACGTTAAACCCCTTCCCAATGGCTGTGAATCACACAATCTGTGTATTCTCTCTCTCTCTCTCTCTCTCTCTCTCTCTCTCTCTCTCTCTCTCTCTCTCTCTCTCTCTCTCCCTCTCTCTCTCT
>JAODKL010000037.1:5884769-5902711 GCA_026780765.1 Petrocephalus schoutedeni
CTTCCCAATGGCTGTGACTCACACACTCTGTGTATTCTCTCTCTCTCTCTCTCTCTCTCTCTCTCTCTCTCTCTCTCTCTCTCTCTCTCTCTCTCTCTCCCTTGCTCTCTCACAGTCTCACCCACACACACATAAACAGGCACACATAAAGTAACCTTTAAGCACGGACTGTTGTGTCCCATGCCTTGTATGGCCCATGCCTTGGTGTGCCCACAACCAGCTGGATGGGACTATGAAGGTAACCGGTCAGAAGCTCCAGCAGATTCTGATGCTCATTATCATTGACATTAATATAAAAAAAAATAACAATATTATTGTTATTATTACTACTACTATTATTATTGTTATTATTATTATTATTATTATTAATAATAATAATAATAATAAATGAACGGTCATAATAATAATAATAATTGTTATTATTATTGTTGTTGTTTTGTTTCCCGTTTTGTTTTCAGATGACGTAGGCTGTATATTCCATCTTTGGAGGCGGCCTTTATCGTCTTTTACGCATGATTTTATAAACAGACACGCTCCATTTCTTACACTATAATTTTAAAGACCCCACCTACCCATAAAACTAAACACTGAGCAAGTCAGACCTCAAAAGGGAAAAAAATAAACTTGATTTCTTTTAGCATCAATCTTTTTAAAAAGGACAGCCGTGCTACATCCTCACTAAAAATGGAGCGTCCAGGAGACCCAAAAAAAGTAAAATCGTAAAATTGACTTCTTGATTGAATCATCAGTTTCCACCAGGTCAATATTATTAGATACTAGACTGCAAATCTAACATTTTCCAGGCAAGTTCACGCTGAAAATATGAGCTTGAAGTACTTTATATCTTTATGTAGTTTGTTGAATATAGCTTACTGGAGAACATGTTCCGAAATATATTTAACATTCTTACGCGGTGTCTAAATTGTAGCCGGAGCCCGTGAACCGCAGTTTACGTAAGTGTCGGGCACGAAAGGCGCTTTTATCCGTGCAGGTAAGTTGTGTTGGGAAAGGAGTCCCACAGCCCATACAATCGCTGATATTCAACACGCAAAAAAATGAATAAGTACAGCATTTGCGATCTGGCACATTTCCAATCGGCCCTAAATATAATGCTGTCATGACAAAATGTTATTTTCAAAAGAAGGAAAAAAGAACGCAAAGTACTTTAAAGCAGGGAGTTATACACAGGAAACATATCCGCAGAAAGAAAGAAAGAAAAAAATGATCGTAGTACCACCTGCGAGTGTTCGGCACATTTACAGCCCCAGATGCGAAAGATCGTACGGGGAATATGAAAGTATCTGTCAAACTTAGGGAGCGGGCTGAAAGCGAAACCCGAGACCCGACTTCACACAGCCGCTAACTGATGATAAGTTAACACACGGCTTATTACCTCCATCCTCCACTGCGCACGTCCGGAGACTCCGCAGCCCCGACTTTTCGTTGCTTTGCACAGAGAATCAGAATAATCCCCGTTATATTTTCCGTAGCTGCTGCTCCGTCTTGATCCGCCCTGTGTGCGGGCTGGGGAGGGGGTTGTGGCCCATACTTCCAGATGCGAACACACCCACCGCCCCGCGTTATCAGCGGCCAGCCCGGCGGCGTGCGCGCTATCGCCCGCTGCGGCTCCAGCTGCCGCACGGCTTCTGGGAACTCAGTGTTCGCTGGATACCCCTTCTCTTTCATTTCCCGCTAGCAAGTCAAAAACTAGATAGAGATAAACACAATTTGTTTTTATTTCCATTCTATTATTATATATAGTGAGGCTTGACGTATTGCACAACTTCCAGATGTGGCCGCGACGCATTTGCTTGATTAATATTGCTGGACTCGCTTTTGTGTCTCTACATGACTCGTGTCACAGTGAATCGTCACGTTTGCACGGCTGCATGCACGATCCCCGTATTTCCTGTGACAAATTAGAGGCGCCTCCGCGATCCGAAGGGCCGTGTTTATCCTGCGCGTTTCTGCGCTCCGTAAGACGGACGGAAGAGCGCGGCGGGGGCCGGCGGGGAGATAAGGCAGAGCAGAGCTTAACATCCTGTCTGACATGAGCTGCAGCCGCTCGCAGATGTTGTCTCCAGGAAGTCACTTTCCTCTGAACGAGCGGCATCGATGCACCCTCCCCCGTTCTCCGTCGGTGAGAAGCAGACGCAAGGCGGCAGGTGCGGGCGCTCAGAACGCGAAGCGGCACAAAGAATAACGCGGCGATTACCGGGATGCGGGAAAGTCTGGAAATTCTAGGGAAGTATTTATAATGTTGTCAATCACAAGGCATTCTCCTGTCATCAGTGGCACTCAATTGGGTGGACAGGACTCCGAGACTTCAAGATAATTAAGCTTAATAAGATTTTAGATTTATTAAAAGAACCAGCTATACAACAAAGGACTAATAAATCTAATAGCACATGTTATGTACTGACTTGTACTTTATTGAAATAAGCTGTTATGTAATTTGCTTTACATTTCACAAATAGCCTACATTGTATTTCATACTGAAGTACTGAACTCTCATGTTTTAAAGCAGTAGATAATTCTAATAGGTTTTGGGTCAGCTCACATTGTGCCCTTAATCTCACCATTGCAGCACCCGTTTCATCACTGATAAGGAGACACAATTAGATCTATGCTGCACCGATGCCTTGGTGCAGATTTTCTGTAAACAGGAAACTTTAGTGCACCTATTCTTAACAAAAGTTATTTTATGCTGAAGGACTGGATCACAGATTAAGGTGTTGTGCTAACAGAGAACAAAGGTTTTGAGAGCAGAGTAAACATGCTATAGAACACTCTCAGAAAAAAAGTGTACCAATTTGTACCTTTGCTTGTCACTGGAGCTGTACCCTCAAGGGTCCTGTAGCTTTTAAGATACATAAATGGACTACGAGGAACTGTTTTGTATCATGGGAGTACATTAATGTTGTTTGTACCCTGGGGATTCATTTCTGTACCATATAAAGGTGCAATTACCTACAGCCAAGGGTACAATTGGCAGATCCTTGAGGGTACAGCCCTAGTGACAAGCAAAGGTTTAAGTTGGTACCCTATTTTCTGAGAGTGAAGGTTGTTGGCTGGAGCTACACATATTCTCCTGTACCTCAATATTAACAGCATTGTGCTAACAATGTGAAGGTAGAGATAGGAGATTCAACGCGGCGATAAAGGTCTACCTTTAACACACCAGGAATTGCAATATTGCAATTAATTTATGACTGTGGTTTGTCTCTGGAGGGATTCATAATAAAAAATATTCTTTGGAGAACCATCCCTGCCCATACAAGTGCTGTTAGATTACAGAATAGATACACACACAAGCATCAACACACATAATTCCCCAGTAAACCAAATTCATGAGCCTTCATGACAGATTAATTACGTGTTTGATAAACCTGCTTCGAAAGTGTCAGGCTGGATTTAACATGCAGATGTTTCCAAATTAATTAAACAATAAATATGGGGTATCATAGCTTAACACTCTGTCAGGATGCAAGTCTTACCACAGCAAAAATGCTATAATCACAAAAACACAGCCAAATTCTGCACACTTCTTTATCGTGTTAACAGCTAAATCCTTAGATTCGCACATATTTATCACGGGGAAACAAAGCAGACATAAATGTCCTCTGCGCGCTGTGCAGAATGAACCCCAGTCTGGCTTTTGATAAGTAATACAAAGAAATGTGAGTTCCTCATATTTGATAAGGTATCAGACAGTAACCTTGATATCTCATTGTAAAGAATCAGCCGAGGGTCTGTATGCAGAGATATTTAACCAAAAGCTAAAACAGATTCTGGTAACTCATGGTTATTAATTGGGGAGATCATGAGAAAACTGTAACAGGACAGAACAGTACCGAAATCGTGGTCCAAAAGACAATGCTAAATGGGGCACAGGGAAGGGAAAGGGGTATTTAAATAATTATCAGGAAATGTGGAAGGTGATCAGCTGCATTGAATGTCCATGTTAGATCCTGGATCTGGGGATAGACAGGTTAAAACCCATGATACACATGCAGGCATCACTAAAGGGCATGTTTGTCTAGTATCAACATCCAGCCATCTTCTGTAATCACTTGTCCTGTTCAGGGTACCGGCTGGTCTGGAGCCTATACTAGAGGTAGCGACCAGCCCAGGATGGGGCACTAACTCATTACAGCACACACTCACACACCATATGTGTATATGTAGCATTAGGAAACCTCACAAAGACACGGGGAGAACTTGCAAATTCCACACACATGGAGCCATGGTGCAGACTTAAACCCTGGTCCCGGCGGTGTGAAGTAAGAGTGCTGACCACAGCACCACCGTGGTGCCCCAGCGTCACCATAGAATGAAAAAAAAAACATCAGCTAATTACCGGCTTTAGTAGGTGTGTTTGGACAGGGAAATCGGCAAACTGTGTTGGGTTGTGGCCCTCTAATTGGGGCACCCTGCTGTATGTACTACACAAATCCTTCTTCAGATTATGTTTCTTTCCTCCATGTGTTTTTTAAGGCCAGAGACCATGCGAGATGTATCAGTTTATTATCCATTGTTGCTTAAATATGGTGGGGAGAATACTACTGACCTGGTACTTGGCCAAAAAATAGACCAATCAGCTACAAAAATGAAAAAAAAGAAGCCAATTTGTAAGCTAAGCAATTTATCTTTACCCTAAATACAGTAGATATTTGAGGTGAACATAGTCCAGGATTTGCTGTAATTTTGAATTTGCTTATCCTTTAATTTATGTTGAGCATACTTATTCTTTGTGTGCGTCACACACTAATAAGAATCTGCTTTTATTGTGCATAGATAATCCATTTGATATGATGGCTATAAGACAAACATATCGACAATGCCAGCCTACACTGACAGTGCACAAAATCACAATGATTTATTCTGTAGCTTTTCTTGTGGAATGTACAAGAGAAAGAGATACATTATCCCACATTAAATAATCATAGAAGAATGGTCACTTACAGTACTGTGCGAAACATCTTAGGAAATCAATGAAAATGGTGCTTAAATGATCGTCAGGTTTGTGTAAAACTATTATGTCACCTTAAACATTTCTCTTGTAAAGTCACACCAGTACTTACAGTAACCATGTAACATACCCATGTGTTTTTGACTCAACCACTAGCATGCCTTGTTTGGCTAATCAATGCCTCCTTGAGTTATTTAACTAATTAAAATGATTAATTAATCGCAAGAAATTAATTAATCGTAAGAAATGGAATGGCAGGTGGGTGCTTGAGGAGGAGTTTGGCAATGGAAACAATTTTTTTAAATTCATTTTTAATTGTTAATGTTCTAATATTAAAATGTGTGTTTTTTGTTCTGAGTAAATGTGAACATTCTACCCGGACAAACAGCTTTAAACATTTTCTTTGACTACCTAAAACTCCTGCACAGTACTGTACACCCTGGCCATTTACATAGTTTGTTACTAGAATGATTAATTTTCTAAACAAATTTTTCAAATGTCACATTTTACAGTTACATTTAATCACTATCAAAAATATTTATTTTTCTTGAAAACAGGAACAAATGGTGCAGTCAATCAGATTAAAATTTATTTCTACAGTCAAACCCCATATACTAAATGCCATGATTTGTCTATATCGTTAAAACTTGATGGTGACATATCTCAGGGGAAGCTAAACAGGGGACGGCAGGTGTTACTTCAGTAGTTAATAACTTGGCATTATTTATACTAAAAATTACACTCACATATACATACACATATATATATGTATATATAGAACTGAAAATATATTAAAAAAATAAGGTATTTTAATTTAAAAATTTTAATTTAAAAATAGAATATTCAGGTAATTCCGTTAATATGAAGTGAAACTGAGAGAATAAAAAGTTGAATAAATAAAATAAATCTTAGGTGCTTTAAAACTGGATGGTTATGATTAATAATCACATAAGGTAAAAGAAATCTGTAATTTTCCAAACAAACAATATATAGTATGGCAACATGTCATAATACTTGAAACGTGACAAATTTGTCGTGAGATGTTTTCAAAAAAAAATTTACTTAAACTCTGATAAATTTAGCAAATAGCTGTACCGAATTATTCCGGATCTCTGATCCTCTATTTAGTCGTAAAAGTGGGTTCAGTTTGCATTTTGATGCTTACTTGGTATTAACATAACCATGGTTTAAAGCGATATAATTAACACGATTCCGTTTTAAGATGCTCAGCATCTGCAAACAATGTAAACATACTTAAATATCACGATTTTGAATGATTATTATTATAATTATTTTCTTCTATAAAGACTGAGGCAGAAGGCCTATTGTACAACTGTCTGCTTCTTAACCTCGGAATGTATGATCAAGTAACCCAGACAAATCTCCGCTATGCTGTTAGATAACGACCAAATGAAAACAAAAACGGAAATGAATTCAGCTACAGCTGCACCGGAAGGTTGGACGACGACGGCACAACAGCACGATAAAGTTTCAAAGTTGCGTTGAGTTTTCTAGGATATAATGCTCTACCTGTGTTTGTCCTTTTTGTGTCTCACGAACCACAGACCACGGGGTTCATGGGGAAGAAAGGGATGTGAGAGGGGAGCGAAAGCCTGTGATTGGCTGGGAATCACTTGATGACAAAGTGCTGGATAACGACAGCAATGAGGATGGAGGCAGCGGCAAACAGCGCCAAGATTAAGGCGGCGCACTGTTCATCCGTCAGGCTGCAGCCGACCTCTCCGGCCTCCGCGCTGCTCACGCCGGCGTCCGCCACCCCCTCGACACAAAGGGGGAGGAGCATGACGCTGCTGCTGTAGGGCCCCGACAAGTCAGGTGGTGCGGCGCACTGCCGGATGGAGCCAACCCGGAAGCGATACTCACTGCTGGGCTGCAGACCTGTGGCTCGATAGGATATCGCAGATCCCCTGTAGACCTGGGCAGGGAAAGATTTGCACCAAGAAAGAGAATTATATGACCGGCTGCTGAAATGTACAGCGATCTGAAAATTCATGCACAAATTGCAAAAGAAAAAAATTCAGAAAAGCTAAGGAAATCTACATCTGTAGTATTCATTTATCTGCTGGTGATATACTCAATAGAAGTAAAATGATGTCTCAGGAATTTGTTCTGCATTCTTAAGAGTGGTAGAATTCTTTTTGCTTTGCAGAACGATGCTTAAATGTTTCACCACAGCAACTGTGTAACCAAGCCTTGCCCAACCTGGAGTATAACAGCCTTGCAGAAGGGCCCACCTGTGAAATCAAACTGCCAACCCTATGGCATAAACCGGCTTCCGATCACAGAAACGATGTCCTAACCTGCTAAGCCACACGCCGCCCCATTTCCCAGGAGGGAATCAACAATCCACAGGTGCCCTGAGAGTTTGTGATCTGTAACTCAGCAGAGTTACAGTAGAGGGCAGTAGAGGGCATGATGGCGCTGTGAGCAGACCTGGGCAGGACAAGACTCGATAGGACTGAGCTAAGCACAGAATAGCAAATCAGAGCAGATCATACTACAAGACTGAGGATGTTAGAAAAGACCAGTAGAATAGGGTATACATAGCATTAGGGTTAAGGCTTGGCATAGTCTTCTCTTTAACCTATACACAAGTCTAGAATCTGATGGCTGACCTTTGGATGAAGCTAGTGTAACCTATGCATAGCAGGTTATTTATGACACCCATTGCCCATTGTGTGATCACATTACCGCGCACTTGGACTTCATTATATGTGCTTAGCTTGGTGTAATTGGCAGGCAAGCTCCACCGTGTGGTTATAATTCGATCCAAGCTGTTCCAGGTGGACAGGATTCTAAATGGGCACATTTCACTGGCCTCCCCGTTTGATTTAGCACCTTGCAGTCACGAGAATCACAGTCACCGTGTGAACGAAACACCCCAACTGGGATCATTACTCCAAGCTTATAACGCATTAGGCAGCACGTAGGAGCGCACTGAGCTTGCGATCTCTTCCAAACATGAGACATGTGAGCGATGGAAAGCACTGACAGATGAGAGAAATATAGACAATTCCTGAAGCTGTGACCTAGGTATCCAATATCCTTGTCAAACAGTGAATTAGAAAATAATTACATTGCGCAAAACGTCAGACACTACAGATAAATCTTGAAGGCACTAGGCATTATCATCACAACGCCCCAGGCTATCCGCCTGGAGACAGTTGTTTGATGGGCATTTTTTCTCAGTCCTAACAATAACACAGCTTCTCCTCAACTAAATTACCTGTTTGAACTCTGTGTTTCCCAGCATGCACTGCAGCGTGTAGATAATGGAATCCCCATTCATGGGTGGCACAGCCTCCCAGCTGACTTCACAAGTGTAATCATCCAGACGCTCTAGTCGTGGGGCTGGGAAGATGCAAGACACACACAGGGAATCCATAAAAAGGGCACCACCCATCCATATTGCATAAGTGCTTATCCAACATAAAGGGACACGCGTAAATTGTAAAGTCACCCATAAATTTTTTTCTGTTACCCCAGGTTCTAATTCAATGATTTAGACCAATGTTTCCCAACCCAGTCCTCAGGGACCCACAGCTGGTCCATGTATTTGCTCCCTCCCAGCTCCCACATTTTTGGTCCCTCCCTAATAATGTAAAATTCAGAAATTCAGTGATTAATAATGTAAGAGTCTAAATCAATGTTTCTCAACCTGGTCCTCAGGGACCTGCACGCAGTCCACGTTTTTGCTGCCAAGAGCTGGGAGGGAGGAAAAATGTGGATTGTCTATGGGTTCCCAAGGCGCGTGTTGGGAAATACTGATTTAGACATTCATATTATTAGATAGAAAAGCCTGTGATTTCAAAGGTGAGAGAGAAAGGATGAATAGAGATGTTGGCAACAAAGAGTTTCTACCTTTGGGAGGGGCGGGGGGGCAGCACAAGGTGGTAAATGTGTAGACATCGGAGAAAGGTCCTTCTCCTCCATCATTGAAAGCTTGGATGCGAAAGGTATATGAGGTAGACTCCACCAGCCTCTGGACTTTATGAGTGTGGCATGGTCCCCTGTACAAGCAAATGAACCTACACAGGCAAAAAAGCAGAGATACATTATAATAATTATTAGTGATCAACCAATAAGGAAATTTCTGGCTGATACCCATTATTCCGAAAACTGACACTGTTACCAATACCATTTTTTTTGGGAAGTTCTGCTTAAGTAAGTTTAAAAGGACATTCTACCCAAGTAAAATAAAAAAAACTCAATGAAATACCAGTCCCAGAGCACTAGCGATGGACAAAATGACGCTTCATGAACCACTGGCTGTATTTTTTGACCCCAGTAGATGGTGCTGTTGGTTTGCCTTGGGGCATGCTTTTTTTGTACAGAGAGCTTCATCTGTATACATCTTACATATTTATAATATTTATAACAGTGAAGGGCTGATCATCAACTGTGATAAACTCACAGAGTAATATCTTTCAATTTTGCACTGTCAGCCCCAGTTTTTCTTTTGATATCAAACACTTCTGTTGCTGATAGACTAGCGTCATTCGTCGGTACTGCAGTTTGCTTTATCGGAACGGATTTGTTTTTCAGAAACACTTCATACTCTTCATTGTCTCACCTTAAGGTGAGCAATCGAATTTGTTTAGATGACTATTACTAGATGCTCCTTCTGAAAGCTTAGCAGAGCAATGTTTGCAAAGTGCATTT
Source organism: Petrocephalus schoutedeni (assembly GCA_026780765.1). Taxonomy (NCBI): domain Eukaryota; kingdom Metazoa; phylum Chordata; class Actinopteri; order Osteoglossiformes; family Mormyridae; genus Petrocephalus; species Petrocephalus schoutedeni. The sequence goes on from JAODKL010000037.1 coordinate 5,894,425, forward strand.
CTAACAACGGTAAAATAATTCCAAACAGTACAGATTTTTTTCTAACTTTGGTTCAAGCGCAGGTATGCAAAGCAATATGGGTCACCATTTTAAAGGGAATTATCGGACGTAAATATAATAACCATCAGCCAATAAAACAGTGCATGTCTAATAATGGCCAATAGAATTGGTGCAGCTCTAATAATAATACAGTAAGAATAAAAGGGACGATATACAGCACAGTACAGTACCTCAAGCCGACGAACCATTTAAGCTGTGCAATGTTTTCATGAGTGTCACAAAATAATCTGTGCGTCCAATTAACAAACCATTGTATTTAACCCAATTTTTTTAATACGATAAGCTTTCTGGCAGTCTGTTCGTAAGTACGAGTTGTCTGTAAGTCACAGGAACTGCCTGTAGTTAGCTTTTCCATTAAGCAAACTATGTATGATTTTTCAGATCGTACTGCATACTGCATGCGTACTGTTTCAGAAATTGCAAATAAACGAGGCAGGCTGCTTCTGGCTCACCTGCCGTTCTTATCCTCCATCTGGAGCTGGTACTGCAGGGCTTCTGATTGGCCGGCCCGCATGCAGCCTTCGCTCCACTTCAGTCTTAGCGTTTGATGGCTGAAGGCGATACACTCGAGCCGCGGTGGCTGCGGGGGGCGGGGCCTGGTCCTCATCTTCACCGTGGGGCTGAAGGGGCCTGCCCCCAGGCTGTTTAGGGCCTGGATGCGTATCCTGATGTTCCAAGAGGAAAAGAACCTTTTTCAATGCCATTCTGCCAACTGCTGTTGGATCTTTGGGGAAGGTACTTGGTCAGAATTTCAGTCAGAAATAGGCTTTGAATGGAACAAAATCTCATTTTCTTTCGTAAATATTGATTGTAAAGTACTGTGCAAAAGTCTTAGGCAGCCAAAAATAATGATGATTAAATGCTCTTCATGTTGGTGTCAAACTACAATGTTACAGCTGTCAAAGTGTGTCCACTTAACCCTTTCAAAAACTCACCCCAGTGTTTGTAGTAACCATTCAATGCACCCAAGTATTTCAGACTCAGCTCCTTGTACACCGTGATAATGCAATCAATACCTCATTGAGTCAGTTAACTAATTAACTAATTAATTAATTAATTAATTAACTGAAGCAGTTGAGAAATTTGACGAATATTGGGAATAGCTGGGAGGACAGATTTGGGAACTGAACCATCCAACAAGATATTGGTAACCTTTTGGAGAACTGAAGAAATTCTTGTTATTTTTATTGAGTTACTGGTAATTTGCATATGATCTGCTGTTGTTTTTTCTTCCTGAACAAATATACACTTACAACCCAGATAAATAGCCTTAGACATGACCTTTGACTGCCTAAGACTTTGACTATACATCAGTGCTGTAATAGTACGGTGTGGGGAGGGGGTACTCACTTATAGGAAGTGTCAGGCTGCAGGTGCTGGATGATGAATCTTGTGCTGGGTCCCACCTGGATGGGCTGCCGCTCACCAAGGTCGATGATGTAGGAGGTGATCTCTGCACCGTGGGCACAGGGTGCCTCCCACCGCAGGCCCAGGCAGGAGGACGGGCAGAAAACAGCATCAGCTCCTGGGTCCTTAAGCAGCTCGGGTTGGCCCAGGGCCTGGATGCCGCTGACGGCTGCGGGCACAGAGCAGGGGGTCTGGCAGGGCGTGGCTTCGCTGAAGGGCCCGGCTCCCACCGCATTCACCGCCTGCAGGCACATGTTGGCCTGCCGTTAGTGCTGCCATCTAAAACATCTTAACAGGGTCAATGGGATTTAGTATCTTTTTTTCGTAACTACGTTCCATGCGATCTGAGGGTTATGGCCTGGGTCCATTGTGTGCACTGTGCATGTCAGTCACTTGTTGTACCCAATCAGAAGCAGCAAAAGGAAGATCATATTTTACTTACTTAATAGACACTTTTATTCAAAGTTACATAGAGCTGACAAAGTCCCTGAAACAACTGTGGGTAGAAAACCTTGCTCAGGCATCCAATGGGAAACCAGAAACTTTCAAAAAACCACACGCTACCCCCCAACAAACCCTCCCAGTGACTGACAGTACACCATAACCCTGTCCTCCATGACCTTATGCTTCCATCACTGAACGCTGAACCATCTAGTCACACATGCAACTGTCTGCAACCAACGCCACCTACTTGCACCCGGAAGAAGTAGCTGGTGGCCGGCTGCAGGCCCCTGAGTTCATGCGTCGCCCCGGGGCCCGAGTAGCAGATATGCATGCCGCTGTCTGCTACAGCCCACTCCAGACGGAACTCAGACACGGGGGCACCATTGCAGGGCGGAGTCTGTTAGCAGGGACGCGCACAAACGTCAGTCGTCAAAAGCAACGCCCCAGAACAGTAAAGAACTGATGCCCATTTTCAGAATTTTATAACTGAAATTTAACTGAAAAGTCACCCATTGATTGATAGAGAACATACACATTTTCAAAACCAGCAACATTTTTTTGCATACAGCAGACTATAAATTCTTAATGTTAATTTAGCTGCGCTTGGCCACCACTGAAATGTGAAGTTTAACAAAGCGCTCACCTCCCAGCTGACCAGTACACAGGTTGGGGATCTGCAGATCACCTGGGGGCCTCTGCCCGCTTCAGGAGGACCTGCTGCAGTGCTCACTTCACAGCAGTCAGAATAAGGCCCCGACTGTTAACACAAAACAAAGAGAACCGTACAAACGTTTATTTGTCTTCCAGTAACCAGTTCAGGGATCAAATGTCCTCAAAAGCTTTAAACGATACAACTTCTCAGAACAATGAGTTCACTGTGGTAGCAGGTTAACATACAGGTGACTCTGATGCAGCCACGCATCTTACAGTGGTGCTGAATGCAACATTAGGCTTCGGCATATAATTAGTAAAATCCTAGTAGGTGCCTGTGAAACTATTCCATTCTAAGCCATCAGTGAAAATGAGTGCATGCAAGCTGCCGTTTTTACACGACACTGGTAAATCAGTGATTGGTGCTCACCCCTGCTCTGTTGGTCGCCTGCACACGAAAGCTGTAAGAAGTAGCCGGCAGAAGGCCGGCGACAGTGCAGTCCAGCTCGGGACCCTGGTGCACCTCCCTGTACGTCTCGTCGTGCGTGCATCCCATTTCCAGGGTGTAACAGGTCACAGCACTGCCCCCGTCATCATGCGGGGCGCCTGGCAGATTTGGTAGAGGAATCGGATATAGCTGAGCATCTTCTGAGGTTTGGAAGCAGGGGAGCGCAGCGAAGCATGAGTTTGGGGGGAACGACTCACCCCAACGGAGTTGGAGCTCCCGTGCCTTTGGCCTGCCTATCACCCTAGGGGAGGGGCATGGTCCTGGGGGCACTGCGGGGGTCTGTACACGCAGGATGTCTGACAGCTGGAGAGAGGCCCCCCAAAACCAAAGCGCAAAGCAGGGGTGGTGGTGAGATATGAGGATGGCCTGGAGATCCCCTGACTGCAATGACGGCGGAGATACTCACCTCGCTCTGGCCTGCCTCACTCACACAGTAGACCCGTGTCAGATAGGTGGCACCAGGCTTCAAACCCTCACACAGATACTCCATAGATGGCCCACTATATACTGTCTCCCAGGAGTCACCTGGAGGCATGGCAGGCACACAGTTTTCCATAAATTAGCTAATGAGTTAAAAAAAATGCCAGTGTTTTCAGGGATCCACTTTTCTTATGAGGGGAACACAGAAACGTACCATTTAAACCCGCTGATTTTTCCAGCACGTACTTGAGAACTGCTGATCCTCCATCAACGTTAGGGGGTCCTAGAAAGACAAATTGGTATTTTCATCCATCATTATCCATTATGGACCTTTGAGGATCTTTGATGAGGCATGCCGGGTCTGTACTACAAAGAAATCTATTCTCCTGGGTGCCAGGAGGGCATCAGAACAAGGTGAGAAGGAAATGCTTACCCCAGATCACTCTGAAGCTAGAGGGCAGCACCGTACCCCTGACAGCAAGCCCACAAGGACACCCCGGGCAGCTGGTAAACTCTGACACCTCGCTGGGGTTACTTATGCCTTCTGTGTTGTAAGCGCTCACCTGGAGGGAAAGGTACACGCCATTAGCAAGGCCGAGAGTCAAATTGTGCTCAGTGAGTCCTCCCCGACTTACGATGGGGGCTATGTTTAGATGCCCTGGCTAAACTTGCCCACTGTGGCCCTATGAAATCTGGCCTCCTAACCATCCCCTATCTTACTGGTGAATTCTCTCCTGCCCCCTCACCACCTTAGCTCCTGTGTGGTGAGCGTACTGGCGCAGAATGACTGCCGTCACATCATCCAGGTGGGAGCCACGCAGTGGTTTGGCTGAAGTGGCTCCCCACTGCTTATGTGAAGTGCTTTGGGTGTCTTGAAAACTGCTACAGAAATGTATCATTCATTCATTCATAAATATAAATGAACGAGGATAAAGTCCTCCAGAGTAATACGATGAGTTATCGGACTAAGCAAGAAGTCCGGCTTTGTGATGCAGCTCCCGAGTCTGTCTTCTCACCTCCCTCTTCTCCAGTTGGCCAGTGAACCAGTAAACAGTGGGGAAGTAGATGATATTTAGCTGCGGTAAGTGATCCTGTGGTCTGCAGCCTCACGCCCACTTCCCTTCCTCAAGGGCTGGCACGCGGCGAAACGCCCCAAACACCGACGCCACACCAGACCAAACTCAGCTCACTCACCCTGACCTTGTACTTTGCATTCTGTCGAAGGTTCTCAATAGTGCAGCAGCTCATGTAGTCATCATATCTTGGCTTAAAATTACATCCCTGAATACACAAAAAGGGCAATAAATGTTTTCCACTTAAATATTCTGTAATCCAATTGTAATGCAATAGTACCATGTTTTGACACATTTACATTCATACTAGTATACACGGGCAAGGAAGACTTTTCTTAAACAGATCCACTTTTACATTTATCAGTATGGCAGAAATGTAAAAAGGAGGGCGTTTTAGCTAGGCGATTGGAAGGGTTACAAGGGGTTGCAAAGATTATATTCCAATATTGTGTGTCTCATGGAGAACAAGACGAGGCAAAAAGATCATTTCCCCACAGGGATCAATGAAGCATCACTCTCTTATGTCTATCTCCATGAAGTCTGAGGATTTCTAAGTTAGCTGGGTTAACTTAAGCTAGAAGCTAGAGTCATGCTTGTCCAGTAAGAGTTTAGGTAAGGAGCATTCCTATTGGACAATCATTACTTCTTGCTTAAGCTAACCCAGCTAACTTGGGGGAACACCCCCCAGGAAGGCGAATAAGCATGAGCAGGTTTTGGTCAAGGTAATTTGAGACACTGATGTTTTCTGTTGACGTGGTAGTAAGTCGCCTGCCCACCATGGTCCCTTCATCCACCTCCAGAATGTACTTCACACTGTCCCCACAAGGGGGTGCTGGAGATGGCTGCCACCGTAAGCTCAGCCAGCTGGCTCCGGACGCGGTTAGCTCTGGAGCGGGTGGGGCTGGGGGCACGCCCCCGGAGGTGAACATCTCAGCCACGTCACTGAAGCTGCTGCATTGGGACGAGAAGAATGCAGGGAGGGGGGAGAAAGAAAGAAGGTTGGGAAATGGAGGCTGCAAACGGAAATTATGCATCTCTGTGGTAGTCAATTGTCTTACGGTCTATATATATGCCTACAACTTATTTCACATATATTAATTAAATATTAAAACTGGCCAATTTGCATATATTTAGTGATAGAACACATACAGTTCTCACAGAAAGTCTTGGGACGTTTGCTTAATTTAGTAAACATATTTTTTTGGGTTTATATCAAAAACCATTGCTTCATTCAGTTTTACAAAAATGTATGTCACACTAGAGACAAACAGTAGTTTTAAGAAACCTTTCATTTCAAGTAGTCATAAACTGAAACCCAAATTATAGTTCTAAAAAGGCTGTTCTGAGGTTATTGACAAGCAGTCTCACTGGGTGCTTTTTAATTAATAACACCTTTGCAATAATATAAAACACCAGGCATTTATGTTTAGTATCTCTGGGAGCCAATGACTGCAACTGCAGTTAACAAAATGACAAGAACAGAACTGAATGAGTCAGTCAAAAAAATTATGACACTTAATAAACAGAAAGTGACTGTGCGGAAGATATGTGCAAATGAATTAAATATTGCTTGTCAAAGAATGTTTGTTTTGAAACCAATACATTCGCAACATTTTTACAAAATTAAGCAAGTGTCAAAAGACTTTCTGCGAACAATGTATATGTACATATCTTTGTTTACATTTTTTACATCTTTGTTTACATTTTTTTACATCTTTGTTTACATTTTATAAAATGACCCAAGATTCAAAAAACTTTATTGCCCATTTCCAATAATGACAGAAAATTGTCTTAGGCTAAGGCTCACAAGCAACATAAAGCACATGCAATAATGCATGATTCACATAAGAATACATTAAAAAATAAGAATCACACAACAAATGAGCTTCAAAAATCACAAGCAGCTCAAAAAGAGGGGTTCCTTGGAAGCGAAGGCTTACATCTATCTAGCCAGACATATATTTACATATACGGTGCAAATGTTGCACATATTGGGAAATATGCACCATGTATGTAAATATATGTGATGTCTTCCCATAAGGAAGACAAATGTATGCAAATATATGTTTTGTATATTTAAAGTGGCCAATCTGTAATATTTAAATATATGCGAAATATATTGTAAACATTTATATCAAGTGTATGTTTAAATCTAGGCAGTCTGCATGGATAAAATGAAGAGGGTCCCAAAAGTACCTCAAACCCATTTCATTTTTGGCTGCAATGCGGAAGCAGTATCTTGAGGAAGGCATTAAGTCGCACACTTGATACTCTTCCTCTGGTCCATAGTAACACTGCTCAAATTCTTCTGTTCCTTTCCCCTGCACAAAAACAGTCACAAGACCTCAGCACCAGTATTATAATGGAAAGCTGGGACTTTGTATTCACCCAAAGGCGTTCAGATGTTGCCACCCATTACCAGGATGGCTTTAGTCTCCAGTACGACCCATTACACTGCTCAAAGGTGCTGATCCTACCTCATCCCACTCTAACATGTAGTTGTTGATGCTGGAACCATTGTCACAAGGTGCCTAAGAAAACAGAGAAACAATTTTACCATCAACTAGGATGTTCAAGCCATTCCACGACCATTCGATCCGCTGCCATGCTTGCAGAATGAGAAAGCACCTTCCACTGCAAGGTAATAGTGCTCTTGGTTCCACTGGTCCTCCAGGGGGCGCTGGGGGTGTCGGGTGCACAGCTGAGAGTGGTAAAGGTGACAGCTTCCGAGGGGTCCCCATGTAAATGTCGACACACGGCCCGGACCCTGAGAGAAGCCAGCAACATGACACGCATCACCGGGCAGCGGCCGTGTCACAAAAGCACGGCAGTGTCGTTGCCATGGAAATGTAATCAGGACCAGCGCCAGCTACCAAGAACACAGGAAGAAGGAGAAAACAGGCAGACCTTGCACTGTAGTCCGTCGCTGGTCTTAATTCTTCTAAATTTGCGCTTAGTTCATCACCTCTAACCAGAAATAACAGAGAATTACTCAACAGAAGGAGAGCAAAGCAGCATAATGGTCAAGACCATAAATTCATTTGTTGGCCTTGTAAATGGAACTTCTCCAGCATAATACACAGCTGCATTAAGCAACGTATTTTTGGAAAGCCATTAGCCGTATAAACAGACAGCGAGTCATTATTTAATCTTGGCTTTCATATCAACCTGACTCATCCATTGTCTCAAGAACATTGGGATTATCAGCAGTTGGCTCTTCAGTTCCAGTATGAGTCTTGACTTACCTGTACGCGACACGGTACAACTCATCCTTCTCATCACTACAGGAAATGATAACCTGATAGCTCAGAGCTTCGGGGGGCTCGCTTTGGACCTCTAGGCCACTGTCCACATTGTCTGGTGTCATGGGGGCACTCCAGGATAGCAATACCATGCATGGTTGGACATCAGTCACCTGACACACAAAGAAAGTGCATTGTCCAACCATAAGTCAGAATCTCCACACAGTTACCTTCCCTTTTTATCAGTAAAAGGTGAATTTGCAAAGCTAAGTGACAATTCCTGTAAGTCCAGCAGAGAACCAGTGTTATTCTGCTATCTAACGATCAAACTGGTTTCACCACTTTACATCATACATTATGCAAGCCAATATACTCAAAAAAATTTCAACGATCAATTTGGAAATACCCAATATTTGTCCAAAACTATCAGTTTTATAGTCATTGTTCTATATCATTCATAAAATCTCTATAAAATTTGTTCC
>JAODKL010000037.1:5923949-5954821 GCA_026780765.1 Petrocephalus schoutedeni
AAAATATACTAACTTTAAAAATATCCATCCATCCATTCATTTTCCACTGCTTATCTGGGTCTGGGTTGCTGGGGAAGTAGTATAAATAGGGATGCCCAGACCTCCCTCACCCCAGCTACCTATTCCAGCTCCTCTGGGGGAATTCCAAGGCGTTTCTTGGCCAACACCTCGAGCTTGCCCTGAGCCTGCCCCAGGGGCCTTAACAGATTAGACACGCCCAAGCATGTTCCCTGGAAGCTGTCCAGGAGGCATCCTAGATAGATGCCTGAACCATATCATCTGGCTCCTTTCAACGCAGAGGAGCAGCAGCTCTACTTTGGGCTCTTCCTGAATGTCTGCGCTCCTCACTCGTAGTCAGGCTCCTCAATCTCTAAGGCTGAACCTAGAACCCTGTGGAGGAAATTCATTTCTGCCACTTGCATCCGCGACCTCGCTCTTTCGGTCACTACCCAAAAATCATGACCAAAGGTGAGGGTTGGAGCACAGATCAGTCAGTAAATCAGTTTGCCTTCAGGCTCAGCTCTCTTTCCTCACTCATAAACAAGACCCTGAGATAATTAAACTCCTCTGTTTGGGGCAGCAACTCATCCCCAACCAGGAGAGAGCAATCCACCCTATTCTGCTCGAGAACCTTGGCTTCAGACTTGGAGATGCTGATCCCCAGCGCATGCTGCATGTCACAGCCCGACGACGCCAACGGGACCACATCATTGGCAAAAAGCGAAAACGAGATCCTAAGGCGAACCAGACCCTCTCCAGCCCTTGGCTACGCCTAGAAATTCTGTCCATAAAGATTATGAACAAAATCGATGACAAAGGGCAGCCCTGGCAGAGTCCAACACCCACTGGGAATGAGTCTGGCTTACTGCTGTTTATACAGGGACCTAATGACCTGTAAAACCAATACCGTATCCCATACTCCTAAATTACCCCCCATAGGACCCCCTGCGGGACATGGTCGTATGCCTTTTCCATGTCCACAAAACACAGGTTGACTGCTTCGGCAAATGCCCATGAACACTACAATTCCTTGTGAGGGAGAAGAGCTGGTCCACGACCAGGACGGAATCTGTATTGTTCCTCCTAGATCTGAGTTTCGACCAACAGACGCACCCTCCTCTCCAGTACTCTGGCATACACCTGAGCACACACCTTGCACTCCCCTCTCTTAAAGATTGGGACCACCACTCCAGTCTGCCAATTCAACGGCACTGTCCCCAACATCGACGCAATGTTGCAGAGGCGTGTCAGCCAAGACAGCCCAATAATGTCGAAAGCTTTCAAGAACTCGGGGCGGAATTTATCCAGCCCCGGAGCCTTACCACTGAAGAGTTGTTTACCGACTTTTGTGAACTCAGCCCTAGTGATGGGTAATTCCCCCTCTTCTGATTTTACTTCCTCCGAAAGAAGGTGCGTCAGAGAGAATCAGAAGGTCCTCGAAGAACTGCTTCAACCACTTGATTATACCTCCAGTTGATGGTGTCAGCACTCCATCCCCACGTTAAACAGCATGGGCAAAGCTTCCCCCACCTGAGGTGGAAACCAAACCGAACCCGAGGTGACTGCCAAGGCCACATTCCGCTTGGCCTGTCTGTACCTGTCAGCTGCTTCAGGAGCTCAGCTCAGCCTGGCGCCTCCCAACGGGTTCGGCGTTGCAGCCATGATGGGTACCACCAACTTTACGGCCAACAGCTCTGAACAGCCACCTCAGTAATGGGGATTGGGTATTCAATGTCTCCAGCCTTCCTCGGAGTGCAAGAGCTGTTCTGCCAGAGTTGTGAGTTGAAGATCTTCCCTATGGGGGCCCCTCACACACCCTCACTATGCATTTCAATATTAAATTCAGCTAACAGCTCAGCTAATCTCTTCACACGCAACAGTAAAGTTACTAACTCGATCATCGAGCTGCAGCAAAGGGTGCTCTGGTGCCAGGTGCACTTATGAGCACCATTATGCTTGAACAGGATGGTCGTCATGGACAAACTGTGGTTAGCACAGAAGTCAAATAACAAAGCACCACACGGGTTCAGATCAGACAGGCAGACAGACAGTTCCACCCACTCACACCCTTACAGGTTTTACTGTCATGACCCACATGAGCGCTAAAGTCCCCCAGCAGAACAATGGAGTCCCTAGAGGAGGCACTTTCCAGCATCCCATCCGAGGTCTCCAAGAAGGCCGGATACTCTGAACTAGTGTTCAGCGCATACACACAGACTGGGGTGCTACTAAAGATTTCGGGTCCCATGAAAACATTATATTGGACCCCCAACCCAGATCAACTAGGTATTGTTACCAAATGTCTGGGGCTGCAGTCACTCAGGGGCCAGTTAATCAAATCTGATTTAATCTAAACCAGTTACGTACTGGCTGTGTTTTCCAGATTTTGTTTTTTTCACTGTAAAAGAAATACTTTTATTTCTGATTTTTACAACTACAAGTAAAAGTAAATAGGAATTCTTTACTTTTCCTACGTTTGATACCTTATAAGGAAATGTTCCAAGAAGAAATGGCCAAATTAACAGGCTTCTTGTATTTGTTCCATTATACCTTCTGTGACATTGCTGCAATGCAATGTGTGCTATCTAGCTATCTTTGCAGCAGGGACATAAGCACAGGGATCACATAGCATTTACTATAGGCTGGGGCATTTGTAAAGAGCATAGATGCACACAGTCTATATAAAACAAGCAATGGGTTATTTTTCTTTATTTGCTGCTTATGTTGAACTGAAAGTTTATTTTACTAAGACTTAACTGGAACCAAAAGACAGTTATTTTTTTTTTTACATTTATGAATGTAGGTGATATAAACAGAAATAAACAAAGAAAGTATTTACATTCCTGAACTTACAATTTTGTATGCAAATTTTCCACACAAAAAAGAAAAAAATCACATAGAACTTCACAAGTTGCATCTCAAATTTCGAGAAGCTCCACTGCGAAATCAAATGTTTTTGGCCACGAAATCCCATAGTGACTTTTAGACAGCTGGAAATTAAATGGGAGGATGCACATAGCATATGTCACTCCATGGCCACAGCAGGAGGTCTGAAACTTAATGCTGTTAAGTTTCATAACCACAATGAAATGAGCATTTAAATTTATGGAACAGAAATGAGCATGTAAGATGAGGCTATTACCCCAGAAGGCTCTCTGAAGATCTGAAGACATCTCATTGATGTAAATGGCCTGAATTACCATTCCTCTCATCCATGGGATTAGGCGTCCAGTTCCTGAAGGTCAGCATTTGGTGAATCCACCAGGTTGCACCTATTGTTCCTTACAGAGCGTTCTTCTGCCTCTTTTTGGTAGAAATTGCAGATGTTCCTCCCCATGAAGATGAAAAGCACGGGATCCAGGCAGCTGTTCCCAGCAGCGAGGCAGTGGGCAATCACGGCTGCTTTACGGACCATGGTTATGTACTGGCAGGAATCACTACAGCCATTTGCACTGACCTCCTTTTCCGTGTGGAGAAAGATGGTGCGCACCACGTGGTAGGGCAGGAAACATACCAGGAAGATAGTCATTATGACCACCACCAGAGCACAGGATTTCTTGTAGTTGGGGCTTTTGGTCGATTGTACCCTTTTTGGTCTCATCAACCTGCAGACCATAATAATATAGCAGAAGGCGATGACTGCACAAGGCAGGGCGAAACCAATCACTAAGGTGGCATAATTGAGGTAAGCCACGGTGCTTATATTTGTCGTCTTCAGTTCCAAGCACCTCTCCTTGCCGTCGGGACTCTGGATGGTCCCTTCTCTCAGCAGGGGCATGGATGCCAGAGCCACAAACATCCAGACAGCAAAACACACAATCCAGGCACTCCTGCTACTCTGCAGTTGGACGTACCTGTATGGACGGGCGACGGCCAGGTACCGCATCACACTCAGCACCATCAGGAAATAGATGCTGCTATACATGTTGATGTAGAAGACATAGGAGATAACCCGGCAAACAATGTCGCCAAAGACCCATTTGTCCAGCAGGTAGTAGGATGCACGCAGAGGCAAAGAACACACCAGCATGAGGTCAGATGCTAGAAGGTTGACCATATATAGGGTCACTGAACTGAAGACCTTTTTCTGCCGGTAGGAGAGCACAAAGTAGTAGAGTGAAATGATGTTGCCTGCCAGGCCCAGGACAAAAGTGAACAAATAGGTGGAGGGGTAAATATCCTGTTTGAAGGTACCGATGGAGCAGTTGCATGTGGCAACTTCGAGGTCCTGCTGCTGATGGAGGATTTTCATTTTAATGTTCTGTCTGAGAGAAATGGGAGAACAAAGCAGAAAGAAAAGGAAGTTGGCAGGTGTCATCATTTTAGAAACAGCGGCCGCCTGCATTAGAGACTTTCTCAGATCGTTTGTATGGCTCTGTGCAGCTAAGCATTATTAAATTACTAAATAGACCTAGTACTATTTAAAATTATGACAGTATACAGGTAACTCAAAGTAAGCTAGTCTGGTTTTAGAAAGCTTTTTAAGAAAAGCTTTTTAAAAAATCTTATTTCCCACTCAAAAGGAGAACAAACTCTAGAAAATCCCCTTCTATCTTTAAAAAAAATGGTATTGACTGACTACTGACTGACCTTTGAATTCAACTTCTAGAACATTTTAGTTTCACCTGCGGCATTTTATATTTCTGTTGCACAAGAACAGGGCAATTTTGAACCTTATTTTGGTCCGGCACGGCTCAGTTGAGCTGTTTTGCTTTGAATCTAGTCTTTCAACTGGACATATTGTACATGAGTTTGATGATTTGAGTATACAACATAAAAAAACATTTCACTTCTTTATTTTTACCATATCACTTCTCTATAGTCTAAGAAAACCTGAATCACAGAGCTGTTTTTGTTCCCCAGTGCAGAATTTGATACATAGATTACAAAGTCAAAAAACTGGAAAATGACAACTACAAAAAAATAATAATAATTCCAATAAACACAGAAGTTGCAGAGATTTATATGTTTTTTAAATAACCAAGGCATTTATGAGTGTCTCACATAGTTCCTCTATTGCGCAACTATGAGAAAATTAGGTCTAATCTATTTTTAAATGTAACAACACAACTGTCATCCTTATTTTGAAACTTTCACAGTAGACAACAGAGATATTAAAAATGTTAACATGCACATTCTGCACACTGCACACCTTTTTCTGCACGCTAATCCATCAAACGACCATCCAGCTCACAAACAAGTTGCAAGTCACTGAAACAGAAACTAGAATAAAAGAAGAACAGAACAAAAGATACATACCTTTTAAATGGATACTCTGCTGCACATTCACCCTAGATCAATCACCACAAGACTCCAGTTTCCTTATAAAAATCCCTACTGCTGCACGGTATTCAGTATGGCCAGGCAGTCAGAAATGACAAAGATTTGTAATACTGAAAAGGGGTTAAACCTCAGGTTGGGCGGTTCTACTGAGATCGTATGTCTCTTATAGCGGCTCCCCTTTCTACTTAGTGGACGGCTGTAAAGAACTGCTGCATCATTACATACCTGATTCAGTATAGAAAATGTGGTGCCATTTACTTAGAGTGGTCAGAGAATTCATGCCAGGGAGTTTCTTTAGGTTGTATAAACTATTTTAAAAAGGAAAGGCTAAATAGTTCAGTTCTTCTTGTGCCTTGACTGGTTTGTTTATTCAATTGAAAGACTCAGCCAGCTGTTTCACATTAGCATTAGTGACATGTTTACATGATTACAGGAGTGTGATCTACCAGCACGCAGCAAGAACTCAGTGCTCAAAGAGTCCTCCCTGACAGAGATGATCTGGTCACCCTACCTGATTTCCCTCTGAAGATGACACAGTATTTGCAGCTGAACACCTCTGGCAGTGAGGGGTTTGAATCTCATGTATGTTCCTTGTGTGTACTTTGCATTTTCTCCTTGTATCACATGGCTCTTCCCCTGCCGACCGAAAAGTCGCCCTGCAGTTACTTGACATCTATCACTGTATGTGCTCTGGATTGACTGATATCCTGTCTAACAGGCATCCATGCCTTGTGCCCTGCATTGCCTGGGAGAGACTCCATCCCTTCCTGTTAACCTGACCAGGATAAACAGAAGGTGGCCTGATGCATGGAGTTTCCTTAAGTGAGAAAAGAAAAAATATTGAAGCAACATTACTGTTTGGTCCTTGAATGTAATTTATTTTTAAATATGCAGAGAACATCAAAGCTCAAATTTGTTACAGGATTATGATGCTTATGATTATGGTAAGTGAAAAATCGTATTACTTAGATGAGGTCACTTCTGCCACAGAACTCCTTTACAACAAGGCTCCCCTTTTCCACTTATAAATAGTAGTAATTATTTCATTTTTTTTAAAACTGATCTAACTAGCTTATAATTGTATATTAATAATTTACAAAGTGTTACAATCTACTTAACCTGATTACAATTCATAAAAGTTTAATAAGGGTAGTCTCATTGTAAAGTGATATCAAAAACACAAATTTTAAGGCGGCTTCTCTTTTCTCTGTAGCAATGACGCACCACAATTGTTACTCATACATTACGTATATTACTGGTCATGCACACGCAAACGAGAGACGCACATACATTTTGGTAACCGAATTTAGTGAAACCTGTGTAATGGGAAAAAGACAGGAGTGGAAAAAGGTAAAACGAATCTAACTAAGCCATGCGCTTAGAGCAAACACTCCAGAAGCATGGCATTTATAAAGTGAAAGATGATTAATTGTCGTTGTTGACACACCACATCAGACAGTGCACAACAACGACATGTGTCCTCTGCATTTAACACGTGACATTGTGACACAGCAGTAACGCCCTGACCCCGAGTCGTTTATAGTCGACAATCCAAATAATCTCTGGTGGACTGAAAGGTCATTGATCATCGCCCACATAGTGATTCATTTCCTTCTGAATAGTTAAACGCAAAACAAGGTTTTCGCAGCACGCAGCTGTTATTCCGTGTCAAGCCCCCTAAGCTCTTCCGCGTGCAGGGCGCAGTCTCGGCGGAAGCGGAAGCGTAATGAGAGCAGTGGGCGGGGCTTGGGAGACGCCCCGCCCATCGCAAGCGAGGGCGGGCGGGGCGTGCGAGCGGTCCATCCCACCACGCGCGCGCACGGTGGGCGTGGCTCCGCGGAATACCCGGATGTGTCCCCGCGCCGTCGCCGCCGCCCCCCCCACCCCCTCCGTTACCCGTTATGTTACCGGTTATTCCTAATCCGCCCGGTACTGGACGGTGACACCCTGCAGGCAGACCGCTCACTGAAAGCGGGCTACCAGCGCTCCGCTCCGCTATGAGTGCGTGAATCCTTCGGGGGGATGTGACCGGAGATCCCATCGGTCGGGCGCCTTGCACAAGCCGCCGCCCGGTACTGCGGAGAGTAAGGAGCCCGGGGATGAATGGGCGCAGCGGGGGATGCCGAGCTCGCTTCGCGCCGCCTTTTACTGTCTTATTAAAGCCGTGCTGCGGCGCTTTCGTGACGTCGTTGTTTTTATTAAACAATGCAGGATAATAGAGGGGAAAGGCGCCGTGGACGTGCGGCGGGACGCGCTGCATCTTGGTAGGTTGCTTGCGGCGGATCCGAAGGAGGCGATCGGCTTATTTAACGGCACCCGAGGCTCGGGGGTGGGGAGGCTGTCCGTAATTTTCTGCACCATTGGCCGAGCTAATAGCCTGAAACCTCACAAACCTGTTGGTTAATGACAGTAGGAGCTGCAGCCATTCACGCAGATGCTGTCATGCAACCCACCCGGCTGTGTCCTGTTTTTGGGCCGCCGTGGGATTTATGGAATAATTCTAGTTATTGTATTGTAATATGTTGTTTGTTTTCTGGAAGTTTAACAATAAAAAATAAATCCACCTTTGTTTATCTTGGCCCCAGCTGCCTGTATTATTAGGATGGGCAGTGCTCTCTGACTCTTGCAGCTGTGTGTATCCCTAAACACAGTCTCTTCCCACGCCCCTGGGCCAGTTTAACTAATGCATCCTCTGTGGTTTGTCTCCCAGAACCGGGGAGCATGCTGGACGTTGGGAAGTGGCCGGTGTTTGCCCTCCTGCCCCCCGAAGAGAGGAAGGTCATCAGACAAGCTTGCGTCTTTGGAAGTGCGGGAAACGAGGCGATCTATGTCACCATAAACGACGAGGTACATTGCATGGCGGTTAGGGGGCGGGACTTGATACCACATTCGTCATATAACCCCTACAGAAAGGTGCTTCACGTGGAGTCATATGGTTTTTGCTTGTCTATTCTGGTGGGTTTGAAATTGACCGTAATCAGAGTAAAGTGGCAATTTTGCCAGTTACAGTAAAACTTGAGTATAGACAGAAGTTCCCCAAAAAGACTATATCTTGAATAAAAATATTAATTTAGACACAACTTAACATGGTCATTCTGAACCATTATGCCAAAGGAGTGCTTACTGGAGGACCACCATGTTTCCTGAGCAAAGCAGCTCAGGATGAAGGGCAGCTATATTTAGGACTTTAATTCCAGCAGAAATCCTTGTTTGTCACCGGAGGCTGTAACCCTAACCCTTCTTTATATCTCGTTCTTTTTAAGTAGTGCTTGAAATAAGTCTTTTTTAGAAAACAGCCCCTTTACATTAGCGGAAGACTCCATTTGCAGACCATAGTCAGACTAATTTAGTCACAGTGTTAGGTAATGCATCCCATAAAGGGTATACTGTACCCCAGCCTGTGGTCAGGATAGGCGGCTGAGACATGGATGGATGGATGTTGAGTGATGTTTAGAGATTTATATTTTTCTAAATGACATGCTTCTCCAGTTTTACAAAACTCTGATCTTGGCACATCCATCCATCGAACCGTCCACCAATATTGGCAGCAGTTTTCATTTAACCCTTTTCCCGTGATAATCTCCCCATGTGAATTTTGCCTACCGTTTAATGATGCTCTGGGGTCAGACTGACCCCAAACACGGGATAGGGGTTAAGAAATAATTGCTTTGGTAATTTACCCAGGACGTTGTAGAACCTTGTAGAGTGTTTTCCATTCCGGTCCTCAGGGACCCGCAGACAGTCCATGTTTTTACAAAAGATTTGTGAACCTTCTGTGGGTTCCCTAGGACTGGATTGAGAAACGCTGAGCTAGAATATTAGGAATGCTACAGTGGTCCTGTGGTGCTTAGAGGCCATGGCAATGGAGTTTTGTGTCCCTGGTGGCAGGTCTTTGCCCTGGGCACCAACTGCAGTGGGTGCCTAGGAGTGGGAGACCTGCAGAGCACAATCGAGCCCCGGAGAATCGACATCCTGTGCGGAAAGAAGATTCTGTCCCTCAGCTATGGCACAGGGCCGCATGTGGCCATCGTCACTGCAGGTACGCAAGGACAAACAGTTTAATGTTGCCGGAGGCATAGAAATATCTGGCAACACAGTATGTTGCCCTAAGTTAAGGAACTGCTAATAAGGAACCCACTAAGTATGTAATTAATCTAATTCCAGAAGACTGCCCTGCCTTTATCCAGTATTGTGTCATGAAAGCATGAAGCCAGACTGGTGGTTTTGTTTTGTTTTTTTTTTTTTTTATTATTATAGTTATTAACCCAACATAGGGCCTTAAAACAAGTGTAAAGGCATGCTTACATTATCGATGTTACGTTCACAAATGTCACAACAAAGTTTCCAAATATTATAAACATAAAAATTAATCATGAAAACATCATTGATCAGGCTTAATGAAAAAGCAAAAACAGAAACTGGATTTGTAAGTATTGGCAAATATAAGCGTAGTGCTGCAAGACTGTTTTT
Organism: Petrocephalus schoutedeni; assembly: GCA_026780765.1. NCBI lineage: Eukaryota > Metazoa > Chordata > Actinopteri > Osteoglossiformes > Mormyridae > Petrocephalus > Petrocephalus schoutedeni. The sequence continues at coordinate 5,933,703 of JAODKL010000037.1, forward strand.
TTTTTTCCCGAAGTAGAGGGCTGACATTAAAGCCCGCGTCCGGCCCATACCTGGCCCAAACAGTAATAGGAAGTCTATAACTGAAGGCCAACATTGTGGTAATATTAGTCATATTTGTAGACAGAGACAGATTTCACAGATGGCATTTTCAAACTGCATAGCTTGTATGTGCAGGGAAAATTCTAAGACTGATGCCAAACAGTGATATTGCTTAAATAAAAAGCCAATCAGAAGAATTTGTCATTTTGAGTAGTTCTCAGTTTGTGAGCTTTTTCTGTATTCCTTGTGTTGCTAGTTGAATGCTGGTCAGGGGATGGTCAGAAAAGCACAAATGAGCCAGCATGCGCAAAAAAGCAAATTCTGCTTAAAAATATATCATTCATAAAACTAGTAACCCATACCAACCCAGAGCCCGAAGTTGAGCATAAAGACTGACCCATACCTGACCAGAAACCCGATACTCTGTTGGGGCTCATTGGGGCTCCCAGCAGGTCGCAGACCTCTACCTTGAAGTACCTGTACATTAAGGAGTCGGTACTCGTAAGGGGAAGTACTTCATCAGAATGGTGTGGTTTGGCTTCATAAGAAAGAAAACCACTTGTAAGAATCATGAAATAATACAGGGACTTATTTTTTTGTGACTCCTGAGCACCATGAAATGTACATAAGCCTGCAACGGTAATTGTATAGGTACCAGTGATACCTAGAGTGTATTGTTACTTTGACTCTAGGAAACTAAATACTGCATTTGACTCTTAGTATTTGTACCACACAGAAAAAAACAACAATATAACAGCCCTGGGGATCTCGGCAACATACAACAATGTCTCAGTACATCACAAAGGACTGGGTTGGTTGGCAAATGACTATCACTGGTTCAATGGTATTTATAGCTGTTTCGTTAAAAGGGAAATCTGGAAATGGTTTTGCAGGATTTTGAATAACCACATTCCAGTCTTTTGCTTTCTATATTTAAGCAGTACTAACATGAACTTCAGAGACCTAGTAGGAATGGAGACTGAGATTGTGTGGATTTTTTACTACCATTTCTGCCCGGTTTAGATGGAGAGGTATACAGCTGGGGCCATAATGGTTATAGTCAACTGGGAAATGGGACGACCAACCATGGGCTCACACCGGCACAGGTTTCCACAAACCTGCTGAACAAGAAGGTCACAGATGTGGCTTGTGGATCTCATCACACCATGGCCCTCACCATTGAGGGAGAGGTGAGCTGCTTCACCGAGGGGGGGTGGGTGGGATTCCTAAAATGATTCAGTTAATTGTTTCTGCCACTAGGGGCGTATCATTTGGGAACCTGAGATATTCTGGACAGGCATATGTGTGCTTGAGACGTTACATGCTAAATATGTTATTAGTACTCGCTGTAATCCATGCAACAACTTACATATTAGGGTCATTCTGGCTCAACTCAACAAATATTTGGTATTGCCCATGCTCAATCATCTCAGATTTGAACCTTTTTGTGGCGTTTTGTTTGCCTATATGAAAAATTAAAAAAATTTCTGACTCATTTAGGTTAGGAGTTACACTGGCATGAAATTCAATGAGATTTTCCCTTCATTTGCAAAAAATGCTTGGTCAACAATATTCAGAGGCCTGTATCTTTCCAGCGGTAACACCGAGGAACCTGGAGAAAATTGTGGCAATAAAAGTCTTTGGCCTAATTCCAAATGTGTATTTATTTAGCCTGTAGCATGTACCTAACTTAAGATAAAACGTTCTTTCTCTAATCTGTCAAGAGGCCCAGAATCTCATGGGGTAGTACAGATATTGTGACTTTCATTGTGTCATTTAAAAGTAAGTTCTAGGTTACTTTTACAGTGTGTTAAAAAAGAAAGACACAGAATGCTGTTTTCAGTTTTAAGGGTTTTATTGAGTTTATAGGTGTTATTTTGAACAGGTCGTTTTTTGAGTTGGGGCAGAGTGACCCATTATGCTTTTTATAAGCAAAATTCTGCTTATATTGCTACAGAAAGAACTGATCTCCAGGGATGTGAGCATGCAACATGGTCAACGATTCTTAAAGCCAGTGGTTCTGCCCCCACCCCCGCCCCCGCCCCACCCCCATGTCCATGTAGGTGTTTGCTTGGGGATACAACAGCTCAGGTCAGGTGGGTTCTGGCTCCACGGCCAATCAGCCCACTCCGCGGCGGGTGAGCAGTTGTCTACAAAACAAGGTGGTGGTCAGCATCGCCTGCGGACAGTTGTGCTCCATGGCTGTACTGGACAACGGAGAGGTACAGAAGGAAGTTGGTGTGTTGGGTGGCAGGGCTCACTGCTGTTTAGCAGGATATGATGGGATGGTACTCATGTCTATTTAGTTTGTTGTGAACTGGTGAGGACCCCTTTCATTTCCAAACAGATATTCCCTTGACAAACCTGAATGCATGCATTTGTGTTAATGTGGTCTTATTAATTAACTGTTCTGCGATTAAATAATGTCTTGTGAGGTGAGTTGGTGCAATAACTGTCCTATTTAAAGTCCACCTAATTTTTTTCATTATTTACTGTATTGTGTATCACATGAATTTCAAAGATCTGCTCGTCTGGTGCACCTTCCTGTAAATCTGACAAATAGTTGATGGATTAATTGAAAAATACTGGCACCATCTAGAATCTGTCACCTCTTCAGAGCGACTGCTGGCCTCTCTGTAGTCACCTTGCTCACACAGTTTTCTTGAAGGAAAACTTTACCTAGGAAGCATTTAGGTAGGTCGATAAGGCTTCCTGTTCCTGATATTCAACCAACAGCACCCCCTGGGATATCTAAACATTTGGGTCCTGGTTTGTACCTCCTTCATTCACAGTCTAAATAGTGGCCCCTTAATTGTGGAGCTTTTATGCAGAAAATGTGGCAGTTGTTTTACTGATTCTCAGGAACCGGCCAACCATAAGGCAGTTTTGTTCTTGTTATGTCAATACTTCCCCAACACGGGGACTGAATATTCATGCAGACAGCGTGTCTCAAGCTATTTCATAAACCAATATCACAAAATGATTCATTTTGAATTTCAGTGCTCAGAATAAAAATGTCTCGGGTAACAAATTTGTATGGATATAAATGGTGTAATACAATGATACTTGTAATTCTGCATAATGAGAGAGTTAGTCAAGGGTATAAATACTTTTGCAAGGTACTATATATCATAACTTTAAGGACCTCGAGAAAGGTCTGTAATGAGTATTCTAGCCAGTTTAGCATAATGGATAACTGCAGATCTTTGCTTTGCAGGCCTACAGCTGGGGCTACAACTGTAATGGGCAGCTGGGCCTTGGGAACAATGGGAACCAGCAAACACCTTGTCGCATAGCCGCCCTGCAGGGCATCAATGTGGTTCAGGTCTGGGCCGCACTGTATTTCCTGTTCAGCAATGCATGACCTACTTGCATTTAGCATTAAACAAACATAACATGGTTGGGGAGGGTGGCCTGCAGATTAAAACTGAAAACTGAAAAGAGAGATTGATTTTCCATTTGGTTTTACAAATTAGGGTGATTGGGTGAATGGGAATGTGCATCGATACTCCTCCTTTTATGGTCTCAGATAGCCTGCGGCTACGCACACACGCTGGCGCTGACCGACGAAGGATTTGCGTATGCTTGGGGTGCCAACTCTTACGGGCAGCTAGGTACAGGCAATAAGAGCAACCAGGCTTGGCCAGCGCTCATTAACATGGACAAAGAGAGGTGAGATTGGGAAAAGGCTCCTGCCCCTGCCACTAGAGTACATTTTGCACAATAAAAGCTGAAACCGTGTGGGTCACGTGATATGATGTGACACGCAAGCCAATAGTCTGTGCTGTCGCAGAATGGAGAGGAACAGCCTGTCACATGACTGCAGTTTGTGGAAAGCATTATTAATATTTAATGTTATTGAAGGGCTGAAATGCAGCACACCCTGCCTGTCTGACATCTGAATAGTCAAAACACTGTTCAGAGCATTGTATGTTTTTGCGTTTTTTCTTTTCCTCTCTTGCTCCGTGCTCAGGATGGTGGAAGTGGCCGCCTGCCACGTGAGCCACACCTCTGCGGCCCGGACGCAGGGCGGCCAGGTGCTCATGTGGGGCCAGTGTCGGGGCCAAGTGGTGGTCAACCCTCACCTGACACACTTCGCCAGCACAGACGACGTGTTCGCCTGCTTCGCTACGCCAGCCGTCACCTGGCACCTGCTCACTGTGGGTGAGAAAAGTGGGGAGGGATGGTTCTCACCAGCTGCTAAGTCACGCCCTGAAGGTTACCTGCTTGAGATGCTCGTCTGTACCTCTCAGATGGGGACGACCACCTCACAGTGGCACAGTCACTCAAGAAGGAGTTTGACAGCCCCGAGATCTCTGACTTGAAGTTCCTGGTGGATGGGAAGTGTATCCATGTCCATAAGGCCCTGCTTAGAATAAGGTACAGACAGGACATCAGAGACGCCACAGAACCGACACGCATGCATATGTAGCTGTATCGCAAGGGGACTCCTCTGCGATCTGCGTTTCTTTCTGTGTACTCGGGACCTTTTCTCAGAAAGCCGCCGTCTATACTTCACTGCAGGTGCGAACATTTCCGAGAACTGCTGAACCAGAGGGACGGGGACTCCATTGAGATCCAGCAGTTCTCCTTTCTGGTATATCGTGCGTTCCTGGAGTACCTGTACACGGACACCATCAACCTGCCACCAGAGGACGCTATAGGTAAGCAGAGCTCGAGCTGGATGGCTTTGTGCCCCAGCGCCAGAAAAAGCAGCCTTTATGGCTTTCTAGGAATCGCTAGCAGAAAGATGCATGCTTTCGAAGGCCGTTTTCTTCGGTCTACGATGTATCGATTAGTACAAAGTTCCCGCTTTTCTTTTTATCGCCTGTCTGAGAGCTATTGATAACCAGAGACCATGTGTGTGAACACACTCGGCCAATAATCCGGGTTTCGATAAGTGGATGCTCTAAGAATATGCATCTTTAAACTCAGTCTATATTCCGACATTACGTGTAATTGCTGAATTGGGGAGCAAAATGTCATTTTCAGTAATTTCCTGTCTGGGATGTCTACAGAGAAGGTACTGACGTAACACTCTGTCTGGGGACTGGCACGGTGACGCAGTGGCTAACGCTGCTTCCTAACACCTTTGGAAACTCTGGCTTTAAGTGTGTGGAACTTTCCTGTGTCATCATGGGGATTTCTCTGGTTCACCCCCACTGCCCAAAAACATGCTACGGTGAAGTTTCCCAATTGTGCATTGGTAGGTGTGTGTGTGTGTATGGGGGGGTTTGCATAGATCACATTTGGGGACCAAAATATATATATAAGGTGATTATATTATATAGGTGATTAAAATGTCCCCAAAGTCTGGTAAACCCTGAGACTTCCTTACTTTTAGGGACATTTTTTGGGTCCCCATTTGAATAATCTCAGTTTTATAAAAAAAAAATATATAACTTTTAATGCAGTCGCAAAAAGTAAAAATGCCAAAAGTCGTGTATTTGGGTTGGTTAGTTATGGTTAAGGTTAGGGCTGGGTAGGGGTTAAGGGTGTTGTGATTGGGATTAGGGTTTTTCTCATAGAAATGTATGGACGGTCCCCAGTTAGGTAGGTTCTCAGGTCTGTGTGAGTGTCCAGACCCCCCCCCCCCCCCCCAACCCGGCATAGGACTATTGTGTGTAGGAAATGGATGGTCATTAAGCCCTGAGTACCAGTGTGGAAGGGCTTCTGTTGCTGTGATACTGCTCTTTACTTAGAATAGCCTGCTTTCCAGTTTATGTGTAACCTAATCAGATGCTTTAGTTCAACTCATTTTTCTGTCTGCAAGAGCAGCCCACATTATTATGTGAAAGGCAGGAATGAAACGGAAATCACTATCAGTGAATCTGTGCGCAGGAACAGAAAAAAATATAGCATAAACCTGTTATTTCCCTCGGTTGATGGCAACGGGCAAAAAAACCACATGTTTTGAAGGCAGGAAACATTCATGATGGTTGTTCTCAGGTGTTGCTGTGAGACGGCTTAGATGCTGAATTCCCCACCGTTTGTTACGGCAGGTACAAATGTAGCCAAACAAGACGTACAGTACCAGCCAGAGGTTTGGAGACGCCAAGCCAACTATGAAGGAGAGTGATAGAGTGTCGCATCACATGACCTGGCCACCTGACCTAAACACATTAGACATGGATTTGGAGGAGTTTGACCAGAGAGTGAAGGAAAAGCGGCCAATGAGTGCTCAGCACATAAATGTGGGACCTCCTTCGGGGTGGCTAGAAAAGCACCCCAGGAGGCCACCTCATGAAAGTGGCGTAGAGGAGAAAGCAGGCTCAGCCAGTCCCTGGAGAAATTAAGGGCCATGCTCAAGGGCCCAATGTTGGGCTCACTCTTCTGACCCGACTCGGGAATCTGAACCGGTGACCCAAGCCACAGAGCCCCCAACAAATATAATTATTTTTCTTTAATAGTTTGTTTGGTCAGTACATAATTCCATATGTTATTTTATAGTTTTGATGTCTTTGTAAGAATCAATATTAAAAACAAACCTTTCTGTGGATAGGTGTATCCAAACTTCTGACTGGTACTGTACTTAAACTGTGCATTTGTCCCACCACGCACCCGATGGGTTGCATTCCCCTTTCTGTACATTTCCCACTCACTATCGCATCCTGCCATGCCTTTCAAATCTGTCCAGGCTTGTTGGACCTGGCCACCTTCTACCGGGAAGCACGTCTGAAACGGCTGTGCCAGGAAACCATCAAAAGGGGAATCTGCGAGGAGAACGCCGTCACTCTGCTGTCTGCCGCAGTCAAGTATGAGGCTCGGGTACGAACTCCATATGCGCGTCATCAAGACGGCAAATTCAGTAGTACAGCTGGTCTGTCTATGTGTACAGTAACTACTGCTATTCTCTTCATAGTGGCTGATCATAAGTCAAGTTCAGTTGAGCACAAGGTTGAGTTCTGAAGTAATTCTCCTCGTTGGCAGGATCTGGAGGACTTCTGCTTTAAGTTCTGTATGAACCACCTGACTGCCGTGACTCAGACTCAGGCCTTTGCCGACATGGACCACGAGCTGCTGAAAACCTTCATCAGCAAAGCCAGCCTCTACGGCGCCTTCAAGAACTGAGCTCTTAAATTCGGTGAAGATGCAGGAGGGTTGGACCGAGATGACGGGACTAGAAGCGGCTAACAGGAATGCATCTGGCTACGTTGGTGCCCCAGATGCCAAAAACTGAGAAAACTCTCCGCTTGCAGTGGGGGTCTTGAGAGGCACATTGGGAATTTCGTTACTAATGGAAGTGAAAATGACTGTCTCTTTCTGACACATGCAAATTGTCAGAAATTAGTGTGGGTATGTCAGCAGAATTACCTGATTCGAGAATGGTTACGTATAGTGATAATGTAAGAGATTGCAAATGTTTGAAGGCAGAAGTTTCTATTTCATGTGTGACGCACGCAGGATGGAAGCCCATGTGAGGGGGCATCATTCAGGAGATGTCCTCATGCCTTCTGAGGCTGTAAGGTCAGCTATCATGGTTGGAAAGTAAATAAACAGAAGATCAGGTCAAATTAGATCACAAATTAGATCACCACACCACTGCATGTTGTCGGCACGTGAAAGGGCAGCCATTTTTACTCGCTGACTCGCTGGCAGGCTAGCGTTAACAGATAACGGAACACATTTTCTTTGCAGTCTCTAAATGTTCACACTGACTCAGCCCATGCGCTGACTCCGTATAACAACATTAAACTAAAAGTCCTTAAAACAAGTGCATGCCCGTTCTTGTGAAAAAATTCATAAAGATTATGTATGCTTAGTTGCAGTGAAATTGTGTTCAGGTAACTGCAATCATCTGTGAAAATAGGATTTGTTGTGGAGGCTCACCGCAGACAAATACTGGTTTGAGAAAGTAAGGTTACTTAGCTGGTGTTGGTATAGTATTACAGTGGAGTAGCCTAGCCTTTTGTTATATCCAGACATGAATATCAGCATTATGTACTGTATCTGCTTTTTTAAACATTAAAACACTGTTGGCAAACAATTGATGTGGTCGTGAAGGTTAATTTCAGGCACTGGAGATGGATATTATCTCCTTAACAAAATATGTATTTGGTTATGGAGAAAGACCCTTAACATCCAGCTCCCTGGGCGCCCCTCGAGGTGGCTGCCCTTCACGGCCAAGCCTGCTCTCACCGGGAGTGAGGCTGGAGGAGGTGAGAAGACAATTTCCCCAGAGTGATTAATAAAGTATCAGTTATTATTGTTCAGTAGATCTTTACAGCAAGGTATAGGGTATAGTATACAAAAAGGTATAGTAACCAAACAAGGCCATATTTTTTACTTTTATTAATTGTTAGATGCTGAGACTGCATTTTACATTGCCCTTCAAGAAAGAACGAGACCACACATGGTCTGTAGCTTTAATATAACATGGAAAAGTACATTAGCACCTCATCTCCTTGTGCCTCTGCACAATAATGTTGAGTCTGATTAGCAACAGGGGCACTTCTAATATTAACCTTTAGGGGGCAGCAAAAGCCATGTAATGATACTTCTGTATAAGCCTCTGTGGTCAGGGAGGGTTCTCCAACATTTTCTGCAGACCACTAACGGGATGGATTCTGTATTTAGTATGCGACTTATAATTTGGAAGAGTAAATTGCTGATCACGTAGCTAAATTAATTTTTACATTGGTTCGATGGGTATCATTGGGGGCGGTGTGTCACTGAGTGAGTTTGAACGCTGTGCCAGTGATCGGAAGGTTGCTGGTTTAAATTCCAGGGCTGAAAGAATGATTCTGCTGTTGGGCCCTTGAGCAAGGCCCTTAAACCCCTAATTACTCTAGGTATTGTCTGATTCTGCTTTCTTAAAAATATACGCCGCCCTGGATAAAAGGGTCTGCTAAGCAAGTTTAATTATCAATGTGCTCTCAGATTTGGCATAACAGTGACCTGACAAATTAATCAAACCTTATGAATAAAGATTTCAGCTGAACAGGCGAGCAGGTGAGTCAGTGATCAGGCCTGACAAACATTGCTCTTGAAGTAGACATGCTGCTTCTTTGGATTAAAAGCAGGCGTTTACATCATCCTCACTAGGATGCATCCTGTTTGGCTCCCATGGAAGCCCTTCTGGGTCTGCGCCACCCATAGCAAGTGCAGGGCCAGACCCAGAACATGTTAGAGCAGTGTTTCCCAACCCAGTCCTCGGTGACCCACAGACGATGCACCTTCGCCATCCCTCCCAGACAGTCCACATTTTTTGCTCCCTCCCAGCTCCCATTAAGTGAACGAGTGGAGCTGCTTTGAACCTTTTTCAGACTGTGCTAATTCTATTTAAAAATGAAAGAATTTAATACATTTGAAAATCACTAATAAATGCTGCGGTATATTTAAATTTTCAGAAAGATGCCTTTTTCTACAAATTCTGACAAATTTAATCAAGGGTAAGTAACTCTAAACAAAGGGTTAATCTAATCCCTTCCTAATTGTTTTGGATGTTAATGCCCCTCCAAAGAAATCCTGCCTGTACACTGCCTCCCTATTTATTCTAAATAGTCAAGTGAAACTTTTTTTATTTTTATTTTTTTTTGCTGTACTCCATTTTGTTTTTTCACTCACAGAGCACGTAGTTAATTTGTCGCAGTGGCACCTTTCCAGTAGAATGCAAAAAAGCAGACTGTGGACTATTGATCCACCATGCCCCACCCCGAGGCTGGCGAGTTAAAGGCAAGTTTACATAGCATCGCTCCCGCCTCCCCGAAAAACATCTGTAGTGTGAATGAACAAAAAGCTGGAAGAGACCCGAGGTGGCAGAAAAAACAAGGGAGTGTTTGAAGTGCATGGGATCAGCTACGTAAAAACAAAAGGCGAACGGCGGCCTAAGGCCTAACTGCTAATGTTCACCCACCCCCCCCCCAACCCTTGTACCTGCTGAGATCACCCCTAATCTCTGCAGAACATCACTTCCCGTAAACCGCTGGCTTTTTCAGAAAGGCGGGATCACAGATAATGTCCCTTAGAGCAAAATCGAAACTTAATTATATTTCACTCTTGTAAGAACAAGATTAACATACTGTCTTAAGAAACCAGCACATATTTTGTTAAAAATATAGAGGAAAATAAAAATTCATAGTTGGTGGGGTTATTTTACTATCCAAGAGAACAGTAAAAAAGGGAACTAAGGGAAAGTGAAAGTTAAAATGGCACTTAATCTCGGTGGAAGGTGTTGACTTTGATTAGAGACGGGAGGTTTCTGGTAGTTCTGAGAGACCAATACCCCAGTGTCTGGTACTGAAACTATGTACTCTGTGTCGGTCAATGTCAAAAGTCACCTGAGGCCCAATGTTACACACGGCATACTTAGATAGGTGCTGTTTAACAAACCTGCCGGATCAGGAAGTCTAGCACAGATACAATTAAAAACACAAGTTTCAGTCTGCTCCCTCTCACGCACTCTCTCTCTCTCACACTCACACACACATGCACGCTATCTTTGTGTGGTTACTGTGGGCGGAGCCACAACTTCAACACTCCCTGTGACCCACACCCCTTTGAAGCAGTCCCCATGTAGCAAGCGAAACGGAGTGTCCTGATCTTTCTGGCTTTTCCTAGACTGGTGGGTGAGGCGAGAGGTGTGACCGTTGTAGGCACAAGGAGGGAGCCAACGAGATATGTGGCAACAGCAGAACTGGGCTGTACCATTACATAGTGCTTCCACCCATCTCTGCATGTGGAATCCAAATGTTGCCTGAATGAAGAGAGCAAGCACAGAAATTCCGGCCTTCACCAAAGAAAGGAACTTCCAGATATTGTGTCTGAAGAAGTGGGGGAACTTTGACACACCAGCACATGTTCTAACAGAGGATATTGCCTTCAAGTTTGGCTATATTGGTTTTTCACTGTTTTTCTTTGTGGACATAATCGAGGAAGAGAGCCACATAAGAGGGGAGTTCCTGGAAGCTCCTGCCTTACCTTAAATAATGACTGGAAGGGAATTACAGTTTCTTGCAGTATGAATTCTACTTCCGCAGAATTCAGGACCATTAAGAAAGGCACAGGTACGTCTGTTGTCTTGTGTAACAAAAAAGGACACTGTTGCTTGTGACAGAATGTCCCATTTTCTAAGACACCAATGCACTATTTTTCTGTAACTACGATTCTGGCTGGATTCACAGACAAGGGATATAATATATATTTTTTATATCTATTAGCATCATATTATACCTCCTTAGTATGTCTACTACTTTAAACCCGCCCTTAAACGTTACTTGTGAGAAAAATGATGAATTTAAGTACACACTATACATTGCGGTATTCAGCATTGTATTTGTGCTGGGGCTGATTACCAACATGGCAGCCATGTACATCTTTGTCTGCTCTCTTAAACTGCGCAACGAGACCACGACATACATGATGAACCTGGTGGTATCGGATCTGCTTTTCGTCTTCACCTTGCCTTTACGCGTCTTCTACTTCATCAGTCGGGACTGGCCCTTCGGCGACATGCTCTGCAAGATCTCCGTCGCGCTCTTCTACACGAACATGTACGGGAGCATCTTCTTCCTCACCTGCATTAGCGTGGACCGCTTCCTAGCCATCGTTTACCCTTTATCCTCCAGGTCCGTTCGGACGAAGGGCAAGGCAAAGCTTATCTGCTTCGCTGTGTGGGTGCTGGTGCTGGCAGGCAGCCTGCCCTCTGGGTTTCTCGGAAGCAGCAGAAGTGGGTCCTGCTTTGAGAACTTTTCCTCCCAGCAATGGCAGGATCATCTGTCCAAAATGGTGATGTTCATGGTGACCGTGGGGTTCCTTGTTCCACTGCTGATAAACGTGTTCTGCTCAGTCATGGTTCTACGGACACTCTGTCAGCCCAGGACCCTAACCCGGGGAGGTCAGCTGAAGAAGACCAAAATCCTACGCATGATTGTGGTTCACCTTCTCATTTTCTGTGTCTGTTTCATCCCCTTCAACATCAACTTGGTCTTCTATGCATTGGTCCGAACCAAAACCCTTAACAATTGCTTGGCTGAGTCCATCGTCAGAACGATTTACCCAATAGCCTTGTGCCTGGCGGTCACAAACTGTTGCTTTGACCCCATCGTGTATTATTTTACCTCTGAGACCTTTCAGAATTCCATTAGGCGCAAGTCACAGCTAAGCCGGAATGGCGAGAACAGGTTCTCTGAGGGCCTGCAGTTCGAGCCCTCCTCCAGCTTCCATAACAGCCTCAGGGCGCTCAGAACCAAAGTATTTCACAATGAATCCACAGTGTGACAAGACAGCTACTACCGAGGTCACATGACACGACATACATAACTGTACTGGAGTCATTAGACCAAAAAAGATCACCACAGGAAATCTAGGGCACATAACTGGAATGTATCAGAAGATTTTTTGTTATTGCTGGGGCAGTTTTTTTTTTCTGTTTTTTACAGACATATATGGTCCCACGACAGTGTTGTGCTATTTTTGACAGACATGCCTGCTCTGAAATCATGTGGAGTACTATTGTATATATTTGCCATGGACATTTACTACTGTAGCTTGCATAATGTATGTACATAGATGTATATAAGGATACTTTTTAATCTATTAATAAGTCACTGCGCCAAATATAGGTCTATTTTAATTAAACCGAGCAAGTGATATAACTTATGCACTGCTTTATGTGATTTTTTTGGTGCTATATTTGGAGTATATAATAGAACAATATTAATTCTTAATTATACCTGCTTAATAGACTAACTGCTAAGGAACATTAGTATTATTGTAGCTGTTATTTTAGTGCTATTGGATCCAGTCCAATTTTCTGAGTTACGCGTCGCAACTTGAACAATTAAAATCATTGTACACCAGGCGCATTTGCAGACAGTGAACACCCCCAAAACAGCGACAAGCACCTGAAGTATTACGCCTATTACAATGTATGGTTTATCTAATTAAGTATCATCACTATTCACATGCAATGACATTGTAAAATAATGTTGCAGTTTGGAAGCTGCAAGCAAAATGGCATCTCTGCTAATCCCAGCCGCAGTATTTGAATAGAGTGCATTTTCTCTTCAGCCAGAAAGATCAGGATCATGTGGTGTAGCAGCTCTGTAATTACTGGCTGAGTAGGGCTGTCACTAGACATGTGTAATCAAGCTGACACTTGCAGAAGGTCTATATATCCTTTCCTAAGTCCTTTCCTAAATGCTTATGATGATTCAGGAAGGACATGTAAACTCCACCCACAGTGAGCGGAAATGGGACTCAGGCAATAGCACTACCCACTGAGTCACCGTGCCCCCCAATATATAGATTGCAAAATAATTAACGCTTTAAAGAACAGAAGACTCATTCTAGGTTTTAGAAGAATACTTAAATCAAAATAATATGCGTAAGAGCTGCAAGCTCACGCCCTCCCTGGTTGCCGTTGATATAGCCGCTCTAAGCTCCTGGCCTGTCTCGTTTGACCGGCTCACAAAAACGTTACATTGCCTGAAAATTTTGTCCTTTTATATTGACTTTTTTGGGAATTAGATAGGCATCTTCCCAGGGTAGGCGCATTAGAAATTCTTGGCACTTAGCACGGTGCCAGTTTCATAAAGAAGAGAACCTTACGGACCTCAGTCAGCAACACCTGAAATGTAAGGCATATCTCTAAACCAGCTTGCTATGAATCTACACATCTGGGTAACCAATGTCTGACTTTCTCATGAGACAATTTACTGAAACAAGTAACCAAATGGTTTTTTGTTTCTATTTTGGTAATTCCCCGAATTAAAGCTGGTTTGCGTTTAGCGCTTTTTTTTTATAGTGTCTTTGATTAACTGTCAACACTCTGCAGCCCACAGTGGGCATAGGGGCCTTTTGATTACACAGTTGTGTCCCTAACCATCACACTACCATCTCCCCCCAGGTGTTAGTCGGTGACTGACATTCAGTGATACGTTGTTTTGTGCAAATTACATTTTTTTTTGTAATCTACGCTAAAAACAAAGATTCCACAGTTTCATAGAGAGAATTTAATGTTAATAGTCACACCTGGACTTTGGAACACAATCCACATGCTAAGAAAAAAGATAGATACAATGTTGATATCTGTCTGAGGTCAGCTGCTAACAACTGAAACACTAAACTCTTTCTACACTGCAAAAGCATAATAAAACAATAAACGGGAGGCAATGGCTGTAAAAATAAGCTCAATATTTCAGTTAGAAAGGCCTTAGGCATTTCTCCCATGAAGACAATGCAGCTGATGCAGCAGTCCACAAACAAGCTTAGCTTAGCCTGGCTAACCCCTATCACATGCTGACACAAAGCTGACACACATGACAGAAGAGAGACTGTGGAAATCCATCTATATCCCGGCCCGTGACATGAAAATAAGGCGAAACAGGCGTGTTAGTGTGCTAGCCTAAAGAAGCCTTTTTACATGGGTCCAGACTCAAGTGCATGGGGACAAAAGGCAGTTAGAATTAGGATTACGCTTAAAGCAAAAACTAGGTTTCAAACACAAGGAGTGATACATACTTGTACCAACAAGGATTACTGAAATGCTTTGTGCCTGCATTCTCAAGGGATAGTCCCCAGACCTCCTGTGTCCCGGAATAGGCCAAGCGAAATTGCTCGAGACCCATAAATTGGGGAATAGAGACACAGCACTTCTTGGGATGGGTGATAATCATTCCTGATTATCATTCCTTGGCTGATTGATGACACTGCTGTTACTCCATAGTTGTGGGCTGGCCATTGGCTTGCAAGGTGAGCTTGTGCAACACATGTTACACGAAGTACACAACCAGTACTTGCCAGAACTTCATGCAACTCCTTTAGCCTTACTCTTGCCTCTTAGCAGCCTCCCTGTCCAGTTTTCCTCTTGTATTCTCATCAGTTCATCACTGTTGTCCCATATTTTCTCCACTTATTGATGACTGACTTTGTTCCATATATGATATGTTTAATTCCGGGGAATTTAATTCCTTTCTCCTGACCGAAACCTTTCAATAATGAGATCCCTTAGATGCTTTGAAATACTACTAGGGCAGCTGAACTTTATTTGGGGTTGACCAGAGTCACTGTAATTGCTGTAGTTAAGTGAAAAGGTGCTTCAACAAAGTATTAGTTTAAGAGTTTGCACACTTATGCAGCCAGATTATATTATATGTTTTTATATTTTCAATCCTAACGGATTTGTTTGTTTTTCAGTTGAATTGTGCAGGTTATTGGTCACATTAAAGGTGGAAAAAGTTCTGAAGCCGGCATTTTAACAGGGCTATGTACACTTTTTATATCCACTGTGTGTGTACACAGAACTGAATTTTACACCTAGATCATTAACTAGCATGTCTTTAAATCTTGACTGAAGATATATTACTTCAGTTATCTGCAGCCTAACACATAACACATAACTATGGCTGCTGGTGCTCCTCTTCATGCCATTTTTTATCTACTATCTATGCTCTCTACCTTCCCACATGTCCGGATGGTACCCGGGCTGGTATATGCTGGTATATGGTATATCACAACACATTCATGTAAAGTGGCTTGGGGTGACTGAGCTGTGAAAGGCGCTATATAAAAATAAATTGTAACTGAAAGTAGTAGAGATCCATCCATACATTTTCAAAAGGATTTGTCCAGCAGTGGATCACGGGGTATATATAAATACCCTATAATCGATTTGCACAAATACATTATGGTCTTTCCTATGGACTCCCAAAACCTCCAAGTTCCCTCAAAAATGAAGACAGCATGTCTGCTTGCATGTTACACCCAAAGGCAGCTCCGAATTCCTGAAATACTTCATGGGTCTTAACCCTCACATTCAGAAGGCAGCTCCTGACCCAGCAGGGAAATAAAATGCCGAGCGGTGCAGAAAGCCCCTTGGAGCAAACACAAGCCCCCTCATCTGCTTCTTCAGCATTCTATGCAAAACGTGCTTTACGGCTCCTTTCTACTTCGGGTGGGAATTGGAAGAGACCTTATTACACTGATATTTCTTTGCAGATTTGATGTGTTCCGATTTTGAAAGTGTTTTTTTTTTACTTTTTTTCTGAACAAATGTTAATCTTAAAATGTTTTAAATAAAATGTTTGCCGCTTTCTTACTACTGCTTTAGAGGATGTTTAAACTTGTCTGTCGCTACAGTAAGTATGTGCTGCTGTAGGTCTGCGGTCGGTAAACTCAGTGGTGTCTGGAAAGATACGTCGATAGCATCTCTCTATTTGACTGTATCCTGGTGAGACTTTCAGATATCTGCACTCATATAAAGTTCCTTGTTTACTTTATTTAGTTTGCCCAAACTTTATGTTTAGATTGATACGGTGCTGCTAAAAGCTCTGCATACTAGAGATAGCGTTGCAGGATTGCACACAAATCACTTAACAAAATCAGGCAGGGTGCAGCTGAGCCAATGCAGGCATCCCAGCTCACTGACACCTGCGAGTAATGCACACTGTCCTGGTATCATTCTGCTTTTCAGCGGAAGTGCATTAGCCAGCAAAAAGTGATAAGAATCTGTAAACTTTCTGCCTGTGAAGGTTACCAGTTAAGAGCAGACATCACATTAAATGTTCAAACTTTAATTCTGTGAAAGGTGATCAGTTGACACACAGTGCACAAAAATGAAGTGTGTCCTCTGCATTTAACCCCTGTGACATAGCAGTGGGCAGCTAATTCCGTGCCCAGGGAGTAGTGCTTGGGGACGGTACCTTGCTCAGGATACCTCAGTAGTAGTTGCAAGTTTCAATCACTTCCCTAACCATTATGCCACCACTGCCCCGAGGAATCCAAGCGGAATCCGTTTTTTTTTTTTTGTAAATCACTCTATATAATGTACATCTAATATATTATGTTTCTTTCTGTATGTCCACATTATTGAATGTATTTCGAAGGAAGCAGTGTTATGGAACATGCCATACCAACACAGAATATCGTTAATGACAGCCCTGCTCATTAGCCCTTCCTGTACCACGACTTAATCATCAATTCTTCCGCGGTGGGAATGATGAAATTTCATATTGCACAAAAATATTCATAGTTAACTGTAAACTTCATCAGCTGTTACTGTAACTGTTAACTGTAAACTTCACCTTATCAAACTATCAAGACCTAACCTCTCAGTTTTACTGCAAAATATTCATAGTTATACTGTAAACGTCATCATTAAGACACCCATTCTATATCGATTTGACTATGATGACTGATAAAAAAACAAAAAATCATAACTTAACTCCACAGTTGTACTATATTATGTTCACAATTGAACTGTAAAACTCACTGTCAGAATTATTTAACACCAGAAGTGAATTTCAAAGTAAAAAAAGAATGCACAGTTCTATGAAGCATTCATGGTCAAACTGTACACTGTAAACTGTACTCTGTAAACTGTACACTAAAATATGGCACTGGATATATTGAGGAGAACATACTATATACAGGGTGGCTCACACTGTTTAAGAACTTACAATATCACTCGTCTCTTGCAGGGGTGAGTTTGATTGTAAAAGTCGTCGAACTGGACACTGTTGAACTGCACCCCACACAACAAATTAAAGAGTTGCGCATTTATTATGATGGTAGTTCTTCAAGGAAATAAGGTATGACTGGATATTACACAACTGGAGATGTGTTTCCCAACACGATATTTTTATAAAAGACACACTTCTACAAACTAGAAAATAGAGGATTACAAATTGTTTCATCTCCTCTGGGCTTGGCTGAGTTTGAACCCGACCTTATTTAAGAGCTGCAGTGAGCATTGCTTGCTGCTTTGTTGGCATGTTTGCTCTTGAAGCATGGGGCTCAGGTACTTCCTGTTTTGACTTTGAAGTTTTTTTTTTTTTATTGAGTTTGGTGATGTCCAGCCTTCTGGGTGTTCTGCCTGTCTAGATCTGTTTCCTTTGTGGTACTGGTTTGGTGGTGTGGGTGGCTTGGGGTGCATGGTAACTTTTTTATTTTATATTACAAAAAAAGAAAAGTACAAAACGATGGAGGGGTGTACAGGGATGCATCCCGTTCCTGTGGTGTATGCAGCCCAAGCCGCCCTACAGGCCGCACAAGCCGTGCATATAGCCCCGCCTCCCTGTGTGAGCCAGTGTCTTAAAGGAACATGATCCCACCCTCACGGTCTAGTCAGCAGCCCAGGTCCACCTGCTTCCTTGTTGCCTATACATTGCCAAAACATTTGGGTTGGGGGGGGGGGGCTTCTCCAACTTGACAAAAACCTATAAGGAAGCTGTGTCCCTTTTACTGTCTTGATGGTAACAGGAGCCTGAATTTTTGCTGCTTCTGACCCATAGAAAATAAAATGGAGTTCTCCCTCTCATACTTACTGGCATGAATCACATATCATAATGTATCCACATTTTATAAGAGTGTAATGCAGCATGGATAGTCAGTAATAATTTGAAATTATAAAGGGCACAAATAGATGAACAGGAAGAAAAAGTAATTAAAAGGAGACAGGCGATACCAGCGTGTCTTCTGCGGTGGCAAAGGAAGTTACAAAATGTCACTCTGAACAGGAAAACTTCCACTTCCTGTGATAAAGATGAAGTGAGAATGAGGGTATGAAAGGCCTCTTGTCCAACAGCAGGCCTTAATGACAAAGAAAGTCCAGCTTAACATGCATGCAAAATAAAATGGTAAAGGTGAAGATTTTTCTTTACATACAAAATAAAACTTTAGCTTTTCCAGGCAGCTGCTCAAATGCCTTGAATGTAGTGTTCAGCCTCGAATGTAGTGTTCAGCCTCGAATGTAGTGTTCGGTGGCATTCGACGGGGACTTGTCACATGTTGAGTTTCCATGAGGAAATACTGTCACATTCACGAACGATTTCACCTTTAAGGAGGCGGAAGCGAAAAGCAAGAAAAATATGAGCTGACACATTTGCAGGAATCTGAATGTGTGACTAGCATTGCGTGTCTGGAAACACATGCCTGGCTGACTTTCACACAATCAGAGACACCTAATAAGTACTGCCCGGCAGTCTTACAGTGCACTGCAGTACTGTCACACTACACAAAATATTTAGCGGAACCATAAATCATGTATTTGCTTGTGCCTATCGTACTTCTCTTTCTCAGATGGAATGTTGCATCACCCCGCTCTGCAGCCTCAGCGATAACTACAAGACGGAGCTTGCTTCTGGCGCAAACGTGCAGGCATACGTGTATGCAAATGTCTTGGCGAAGGAACTGAAGCAATGGGAAACACGTATGAAAGCTTGGGACAAATGGCAACCCGCATAGACGGCATTTCATTCCTCGTGGCAGGACGGTCCCGTATTGCACGGGATGGGTGGCTGACTCTTCAAGTATTTGTTGTGGGGTTTTACTGATTGATAGGCAGTGCCCTGCTGAGGCAGGTTTTTTTTCATTTTCTTTTGTTTATCTGTGTTTTCACAAGACAATGGATTGCAGCTAAGGTGTGACAGGAAACAAGCAGAAACCGGAGCCTTTGTGACAACACTAGACTTCCTGGGCAGCACTGATGGCCTTGCTATCTGGGACCCTCTGATAGCCCACCCGACGCCCTCTCCATGGACTTCACTGTGTGCATACATACGCACAGCCCTGATATCTGCTGCCCCCACTCACTTCTGGTTCCTCTTGTGGTCATGGTGCATTCAGCAAGAGTATTTAACACCTATAAGGAAGCAGCAAATGAGCATATTCACATAAGCCCAGCAAAAAACTCAGTCACCCATTAAACTACGCGCGGATGAGGTTCCCATTTTTGTTTCTTAACCATTGGAAGCATTGCTTCATCAAGGTTATGTAATATACCAATGAACAAAACCAATGAACAAAATGTTGAGTCCTATCTGAATCATTATTACTCAAGGTCTAAAAAGATTGTTCCCTCAGCATTGCAGGGATCTAGGTTAAGTCTAGTCTTCCTCCTAGAGAAGTGTTTAGGACAGTTATATTGCGCCACTTAGTGGCAAATTTTGCAAAAAATGACAACATCACAACCGCAGGTGGGTGGGAGCAGCAACTGGCAAAACGAATGGTGTAGAAATGGAAATAGTGCAACATAATTTTACGTCACATGAATAAAATAAGGCAGAAGATAATGTGGAAAACAAATGTGGAAGAAAATGGAAAAATTTATCCCAATCTTCAATGATGCCAGCAGCACATTGCAAACATATCTGCTGTAGACAAGCCGACTACATATAAGAGTGGCAGAGCGCCCAATGAATGCCCAGGCACAAGTGTACAGATACCTGGGTCAGTCAGTCCTAAAGGTAACATAGGCAGCCACCTAGGGCACAAATGTCTGAAATCTCATAAATCTTATGCCAAGAAGTATTAGGCAGGCAAAACCTTGGATGGGTCAGAGGACGCACAGGTATTAACTGAAGGTCTGAAAAAATTTATGAAGCCTGTGATGAAACGGAAAATTGGGGATTGAGACACACTGACAGTACTGCGCACTAGTACAGCTATAGGTTAACTAGCCGCAACTAAAAGATAATGGTGACGTAATGCTGCCATCTTGTGGCGGAACTGTAAAACTCTCCTTACAATGTGGTCAGTGGCTCACAAAAACACTGAACACAAATGTTTGGTGTTTTATGTTATTGCAAAGAGGTTACTAAATAAAAAGCACCCAAAGAGATTGCTTGCCAATGAACTTTTTGATGCATAACAGCTCTTTTTGGACTGTAATTTGATTTTCAATTAATTACTACATTAACTTAATGTTTTACTTAAAACTACTGGTTGTTTCTAATGTGATACAGTGCCTTGCAAAAATATTCATCCCCCTTGGCATTCTCTCTATCTTGTTCCCTTACAACCTGGAATTTAAAAGGATTTTTTTGGGCGGGTGTATCTTTTTATTTACACAACACAATTACCACTTTGCAGATTGTTTGTTTGTGAAAATTAAGTCTCTCCGGGTACATCTCCACAAGCTTGGCACATCTAGACACTGGTATCTTTGCCCATTCTTCATGGCAAAACTGCTCCAGCTCCTTCAAGCTGGATGGGCGCTGCTTGTGTACAGTGATCTTTAAATCATACCAGAGATTCTCAGTAGGATTGAGGTCTGGGCTTTGACTGGGCCATTCCAGGACATTTACCTGTTTCTCTTTAAACCACTGGAGTGTTGCATTAGCAGTGTGTTTAGGGTCATT
>JAODKL010000037.1:5957459-5972508 GCA_026780765.1 Petrocephalus schoutedeni
TCAAGGAACCAAACCCGTCAAAGTACAGGGCAAACCAAACAATTTAGCCAAGCACGGGAGCCTTTCGGTTTTAAAGTTGTCTGTAAAACCTGAAGTAGCTCACAGTGTCCCCCCTGACATGGATTAGGTGGTCACCCTAGTCTCATCTGACCACAGCACCTTCTTCCACATGTTTGGAATTTTGGGATATTTTTTGTCTAGTTCCTTGGTCTTCATGCTGTCACTTGATCGGTGGTAGCCTTTACTTAGGGGTGTTGCACTGGTGTTGACTCTCAGAACAGGTGTATACAGTATATACTGAGATCATTTGACACTTAGACTGCTCACAGGTGGATCTTATTTAACAAATAAAGTGGCTTTTGAAGGTAGTGGTTGGGGCTTCAAAGCAAAGGGGGTGAACACATATGCTTGCACCACTTTTCAGTTTTATATTATTAGAATTATTTAAAACAAGCTTTTTTCCCTTTTAACTTCATTAATCTGTAGTTTTTTTTGTAGGTCCATCACTTAAAATCAAATCGAAAATCCATTTAAATTCCAGGTTGTAAGGGAACAAAATAAAGAGAATGTCATGGTGAGTGAATACTTCTGCAAGGCACTGTACATATTTTTTGGAAGCAAGTCATGATTTTTGTTATATAAAGCAATACATTTGCAATATTTTTACTGAATTAAGCAAGTGTCCCAAGACTTTCTGTGAGAACTGAGTACTTATGAAATTTATAACAGATCTTCCCCCATCGAATGGATTCACTAGGATTTTGGTTGTTATTGACAGGTTTTACAGCATGTGCTCGTCGACTCCCCTCCATCCCAGCTCGGTGTTTCTAATTCCACTTCTTCTCTGTGTGCTCGGAGTTTGCATGTTGCATGTTCTCCACATGCAGTGCAGCTTTCCTCCTGATGCACGTGGTTCCTCCTGCTAAATTGCCTGCAGTGTGTGTCCTGGGATGGGCTAGCATTCCACCCAGGGTGTACCCCTGCCTTGTGCTCTACACTGCCTAGACTTCAGGCTGCCCTGTGACCCTATTAGGGATAACTAATTAGAAGATGGATGGATGGATGGATGGATAAATTCAAACAATCCTGTCAACAATACCTCCTGGGTTATGGGACAGCCCTGTTAATTGTGTATGACTGTGTGGATATCGTCCTGCTGTTCAAAGACACGTACGAGTGGGTGTCTCTAAATTGCCCTTTGTGCCTGCGTTTGTGCCCGCGTGATTCCTGGCATTAGAACCTACTGTAGATAAATGGACATAGAATAGAAATAGGAAAATTCAGTTATTTAGCATGTAGATTCATTTTAATTAATTGAAATATTCCCAACTGTTGACTCACCAATAAATGGTACCCTGTCCACTTCAGCAGACATGCTACAGTTTTATTTGGTGACTGGAGTGCAGAGGGAGTTATGCTCAAGGCCTTAGACCCCAGAGCGTGACCCAGGTCTGGTGCTACTGAACTGTAGTCAGGCCCAGAGGACCTAGTGTGACATCAGAAATATTTGAACCATGAACAAACCCTACAGACCGTATTCCGCTTAATGTCTAAGTGCTGACTAGGCTGCTGGCAACAGAATCCGTGCTCTATGTACTCTAGTACTTGATGACTACTTGATGGAGACCATGATAAGGTTTATATGTATCAGCAGCTGATGGCTGGAGTGAATTAAAGATGCGAGGACAAGGAGTTGATAAAGAAAGCAAAGATTCGATCACTCTGCCGATGCTCTTTTGAACCCCATTTCCTAAAACTGTATCCTTTGCCTGACAATTCCATTACCCACAAAACCTATCCAGTAAAGGGTTTCGGTGAAGCTATTTCAAGAAGTATACCAACACACGTGCAGTCAGACAAAGCGGGGAGATACAAATCGGCAAGACGCCATACAAATCAGCAGTGGCTTGTGGAAGTTCATGCCCCAGTCCTGGAGGTTCTGGGCTACAGTATCTCTGGCTCAGCTGTGGTAATACCACTTCATTTATTAAGTGTACAAAAAAAGACTTATAAAAAATTTTTTCATCTGTGCAAAGACACCCAGATACACTTAATACTGTGTATGCGCATTGCTACAGACGTTTTATAACCTGAGTACAACTGCATAACAACATTATTCAGTACATCAAAGCAATACAGTAACCATTAGAAGATGGGTAAATTGTGGTCATAAATGGATGTTCGTGGTCAACAACAACACTGAGATATGCCGTGGCATCCAAATGATAGTCAGTCTATATAAGGAGCTCCAAGAAAACCAAGAAAACGTTCCTCACATTATAACACCAGCACCCCTAGACACACAGACACAGACATTCACATTTATCAATGTAAAGTATATAGTTTATGTAATTCTTGGGAAACATAACGTTGTCTATTACCTCGGCAGGAAAACCCAGTAAAAAAAACTCATTCAAATCGACGGATACTTTTATATATACATGTAATTTCCATAAGCAGCTTTGAAG
This sequence comes from Petrocephalus schoutedeni, assembly GCA_026780765.1. Taxonomy (NCBI): domain Eukaryota; kingdom Metazoa; phylum Chordata; class Actinopteri; order Osteoglossiformes; family Mormyridae; genus Petrocephalus; species Petrocephalus schoutedeni. The sequence goes on from JAODKL010000037.1 coordinate 5,959,928, forward strand.
ATCAGGTCTAACGAGGTGTTGAGAAGCTTGCGGGTAACCTCTTCCTTTAGCCTAACTATCATTCTCAGGGGGAAGGACCAGATCTAATAAAAGCTTATAGTTGCCGCAACAGATAGGACGGGATGCAGTATCAGACGCTGACGATGTAGACGTGAAGCGGATTCTCCTGCTCAGAAACGGCACTAGACACCACAAGGCTGGGATAAATTGGCTTTAAACTACAAAAGCCGAGAACTGTACATTTCTTCGGGAGACGCCGTTTCATTTCCTCCTGCACCCCAAAGAGAATAAAATGGATTTAATTGTGCACTGGCCTCGAAAAGGTATAGGATACGGATGCAATTACTGCTATTCAAGAGCTATGTGTGAATCCGGGGGTGATCGAGCTAAGATGCCATTCCTCCACGGAAAACAGGGTATTTCTGTAACCAAGAAGTAGCATGTCGCTACCATTTTTAACACCATGCCGATTTTTTTTTTATAATTTGCGAACATCGGAGAATAGAAATGTCAAGAGAAAGAACCATCCTCAATGAATGATGGACACATAACTGTTGTAAGCGTTTCAATGCCATATTTCATTCATTCCTTCATTAATAAATCCATTCTTTCATTCTCTCAAAGTACGGTCCTACAGGTAATGGTGTGATTTTAAGAGATAATTCGCGTAATACATATACTTAAGGATTAATAATTTGCCTTACGACTTGGAAAAAAGCTTTAGAATAGGTACAAAACAGCAACGTGTCCATATGTTTACCTAGTGGTGCCGTGTTAAATAAAATAAAATAAATGCTAGCATGGGGCAATGTTTTCAGGCTTGGTTACACAACGGCTTATTGCGTTTAAACATTTCAGAATGTCAGAACTGCAGAATAAATCTGTACACAGCGCAGTTCATTGTCCGAATTTAGGTAAATCTAGGCGAATGTAAATCAGATGTCGGATTCTAAAGGCAGCCTTGTATAACAAACAAGCGTAGCCATGAGAAGGTCACGGGGGATGAGCTTTGTATTCATTAAATAAAATTAATTGTTGTTTAGATGTTTAAGGACCATCCGAGCTTTGTATTGTTATATTTGTACAAGAATAATATGATAAAATTCATCCTATAATCGTTAAGTGTCGGTCACGAAAAGGTGTGCAGATATAGAACCAAATTAACTTGTTTTTTCGTAAAACAGGAGCATTTTCAGTTCAGCATTTCTTTCGCTTTTCTTTTGCGGCGCATTTAGCCCACGGCGAATCTGGGCGTTTATCCGACTACAATAATGGCGCAGCAGTCCGCTCTCGCAGTGGCTTTTATTCTTAACTGTGCCAAACTTAAACCTTTACTGCAAGCACACGTAAAGTAATAGTTTACGTTTCTGAACGTAGTGCAATGAATGTTAATAATGACCTACGCCACATGCAATTTCGTAAGAATCATTTTATGGGGTTTACAGAATTACTATTGTATATGTTTACCATGTTCAGATAATTACCATGTGCGGTAAACGGTAGTTACACGCATTGCTAGTATTAAATGAGCATACAGAATGTCTTGTATATGTGAATTATATGTATTTTTTAACCATTCACCAGCAACAACCGTATTTTTGGTCAATTATTAAATACAAACCTTCAACTGGGCGAACGTGCTACCTTGCTACGATTAATGTTGTCGCTTGTTCTTTGCTGTGCAAATAGTTTACAAAGTTATTTGGCGGTGACATTAGAATATGTTACGGCTAATGTATACATGGCAGTAAACTGCGCATTTCCCAATGCAGCGTGTGAAGGCGCCGTACTGCCGGCCGCCGCTAGGGGCGCCGGTGCAGTTGGCTGGGGCTATACATCTCTGCTACCGCTTTCAGCAAATAAACAGCCTTATTATATATGTCGCTGTTTTGTAACTGATAATTATTTCACGTTTTACTTCTGTGTATAGTGGGTTTCGTAAACACACGGGGTACTAACACTGACATTTTTGCTATGCCTCTAGGCATATGTCCTAGAAAATATACAAATAAATTTTCATTTTACACACCGGGATAATTAGTAATATAAATTCTGCTCGTAAAAATGATAAATAAATAATGAGAGATTATCTGGATAACGCTGTAGAGATGGCATAGATATCTTTGGCTTATCGTTACCTTGACGAATTGGTGGAACCGTTATTATTTTTGTCGACATTTCCTTGGTAACAGAAATTAATTCTCACACAACTGAAAAAACCCCGAGTAACTGTTAGTATATTTGTGGATATTATGTCGGTGAAGAGAATGTTTTTAATCACAAATGTCTATCTACAAATTTAATAGCAGTTATGTCAGATTAGGCATGAAGATTTAAACGTACATTTTGGCAGAAAGGTTTTAAACTGTATCACCCCTCCAACAAAGCAATCCTGTGATGACTTTTATACCTCACATTATTCTTTCAGCAGTGGTGATTCCAGCAAAGTATTTCAAAAATAGCTGCATAGAGGAACAGGCCTGTTTCTTGGGCCAGAATGATTTTCACTGTCAAAAAGATGTTTGACAGCTACCATTGTTTTTAAAAAGGTGCACATTTTTAAAATGCATAATTAAAATCACGTATATCAACTCTAAGATGTCTGATTACACTAAATAAATAGTACTAGGCAAAATGTCTTTCTCCTTAATAAGCAGTTAATATTTGGATAATGTAATGAGGATGGGATTGGCTTCACTTTTAAGGAATTCATAGCATGGCTTAAAAACCTTTTACACCTGCTAGTATATTGATAGACGCTGGAAACACTCACCTGTTAATGATGCTCAAATACAGTGTTGGGTGTACATTCTTCGATAATACCGTGGCTATGATTTTTATTTTAGTTAAAGGATACAGTTGTTTGTGATTGACCTTGATTATTTCCTTAGGATGTTGGGTTTCCACAGAATCCAATATCTACCCAAATATTGTTCTGAGAGAACAAAACATTTACACGCCAACAAAAACAACGGACAACTTCCATTATTGATATAAATTTCCCAGGTGAATTTCATTAAAGCATCAAAGTGTCAAAAGCATCATCTTCTCTAGTACGTTGTTAAGTATGAGCATTTCCAAAAACCCCTTGTGCGTAACACAGTGTGCTATCTATGTCCTTATATAACAAGCCAGCCAGCCCAGTTGTTAATCATAGAGAGCATTTGCACATCAGCTGTGGCTTATGGTAGCTTTGCTAACAGACGGGGATTGTATTCATTATGACTATGCCCTCTTAAAATATTTTGTTTGAAATTACGTTTCGCAACAAATTGTGTTTTTCTTATTATATGTTTTTTTACTGAATAACATATAACATAATATATAAAGAATAGAACGCAATATAATAGAATAGAAACTTCTTGCCACACAATCAAGTTAGTGGAAATTGAGTTGGTGGAAACTGAATACATTGAGAGGGACGTACAATTTATGATTCCATTCCAAAAAATAATTTAATTACTTAGTCCAGTCTGAGGCAAGCTTGGAGAGTTTTGTGTTCAGCATGATTGTCTTATCAAGAACAAGATATCAAAAGTAATCTCATCGCATTCTGCAGTAATATAAATGCGAGAGGGAACTCTGAGATTTGTTTTATATTTGCACAGATTGAAATAGAGCATATGAATTTATCTTATGTATCCTATGCTTCATACCATAAAGTCTTAGCACTTTACAGCCTACAATATGGAGGCATGGAACAGAGCATTTAGCGGTGGCTGGTTATTGGGTGACAGCAGGTTTTTTCTGCAGTTATATCTCCTATCTCCTGTTGCTTATCCCTAGACATTAGCCAAAGGGTGGCACAACAGAGTACGGAATAGAATGTGCAGCGTGGTGGAACGCGTATTAGGCATGTGGAAAATGAATTGGGGAATTCAAGCCTGATTGTAGATCTGTTGTAATCATTGTGCAATGCTGCATGGCATCGCTGTTAAACCTGGAATTCACCTGCCACATGAATACAAGGGGTATGTTTTAGGGGAATGTCTTGTTTGATGAGTACAGAGAGCGCAAATACCAGGATGGTATGGAGGACAGGATATCATCAGCACTGTATTTACATTATGAATTTTTATTCAGGGTCTTAAATACCCTTCTCAGTGTAATCCAATAATTCCTTTATTATTAAATGTTTTAGGAAAGCATTTATTATTAAATGTTTTGGAATTTCTTGAATTATCTATAAGAATGCCTTATCAATACCCATCAAAAACATAAATGCTTTAAAAAAGGTCAGCCCTTGTGGGACCAGGTGCAAGTGTTATATGCTTGTTTGTTAACTGCTATTTGGGTGTTAAAATAGGCCTAATTTTTGATATTATTTTAATTAATGGTTCCTTTGTACAAATCAGTTATATATTTGTAGAAGAATTAATCAGAAAGGACTGCCGTGTATTGTATAACTTTCCGTTTTTGGATTTCTTTATAGGAAAATTGCAGGTGGTGTAGTCTCAGTGTAGACAACTTTGGTCAGCTGGCTGGCGTGAGATTTTCAATTCGAGACAAATCTGCACACTCATTTACATGTATGTAAGAGTTTTATTACATTGTAAATAGTCTGAAGGGTTTGCAAACTACCCCGGTGCTTTTGATGTACCTAATAATAGGTTTATAATGGAGTAATATCGATTTGCAGTAAGATTTCTTGCGTGAGCACGAGAGTCTGAAAGTGTGAGCGTCACGCCAGATGCATGAGAGTTGGCAGCCCTATAGTCTACAATACAATATATAGATGGCTGATTGTGGCATAGGCTCTCTTTGTAACTACTGTATGCGAGGAAAGGGAGTACATTTCTAGGGGACAGAATCTGACTCACTGCTATGCACCTTATCGTTCATCTAAAATGGGCCTGCCTTGAGAGGGAATATCACCATTTCAGGCATGATAAAGGCAAACTGAAATCGGTCCAGTGTATTAAGTTTGCAGTAGTAGGACACATAATGACACAATTCTGTTTTCCAGGCTTGCCCTGACCCATTTGAATGTCTTGTTATTACACTGAGTATGCACTTTGATTTTTGCTTTTCCTCTCTAGATGTTTTCTGGTTTTCTTGAATTAGGATTATTAAAAAATATAACTTTTTTGGTGTAATTATATTAAATGACTTTCAATAAATCTACACACATCTTGATCGGAACTATTATACAATTATATACAGGAAAAGAAAATCTGTTGTCAGTGTGTAAAACATAAGAATTGGTTGTGGTTCAGTGTAGAACCAAAAAAATCAAACGATAATAATATACAGATGCAGCACAATAATACTAACATGATACAACAAGCCGCAAGAATAACTGCCAGCAGTAACTTACTACACAACGTATAACAACAGAGACACAATGCAACACGATGTGTGACATGCTGCAGTGAAAGAGAGTAATTACAACTAACATTGATGTGCATCACGGTAGAGAAATGAATAGATGGTGTGATTGTGCTACGGAAGTTATGGACGTGTGTGGTGGGGGCTGTGTTTACGCCAAGATAAGTTTGATGAAGAGCTTCAGAAAAAAACTGCAGCGATTGTGTGTAGTCCAAGTGGCAGAGTAACTCCTGTGGTGGGTGGGATCAGTGGAAATCTTGCCAACTTGCTTCTTCGTCCTGGCAGTGAAGTGGTATTTATTGCCAGTGGCTGACAGCCAATGATCTTCTCAGTGGTGAAGATCACCCACTACAGCCTGGTCATGGAGAGGGAGGAGGCAGCGGCAGGCGGGGGGGGGGGGGGGGGGGGGATAGGTAGTAATTGTGGTGGTTAGAATACTCTCAGTGATAGATGAGTAGAATTTCACCGTGGGACGTGAGATGTTCAGCTTCTAAAGCTTGTATACAAAGAACAATATCTCTGCGGAGGTTTCCTAATGATGGAGGTAATATTTATCATGCTGGTTTTGGAGGTCTCCATAAATTAAAATGACTCAATCACAGACACTTAAAATAAACACATAAAAAAATCTGAATCAAAAATATTACACAAATAACAGGGAATGGGAAAAGCTGTCTATGTGATCATGTACGATGCCAGCAGGTGGAATAGTGCGTCAGCCTGAATACAGAGAGCTAGCAAGCAGTGCAGCGAAGATCTGTTCAGACTGAGAGCATTGCATGCACCTGTTCCAAGCAGTGCAGTCACCAAAACACATGTGCACACAGTGCAGACCCATTTGAAAAATGTAAGGAGGAGCTGGAGCAAGTTTGGTGACTATGGTGAAGCTTTCTGACAGTATCGCGTAGAGACAAACGCTGGTAGCAAATGGAACCAATTGTATTGCACAGTTTGTACAAGGTTGACGTGCAATAGTGATAACCCAGTAAAGGACCACATATTTCATTCTTAATAAGAATTAAAAGATATTGTGCCTACTGGGGATTCTGAGTATGTCTTTCCAAACACACTGGATAAGTCTAAGAGAAGATTGTTTTGGTTTTGGATGGATCTAAGATGGATCGCTTTGTAGGTTACTGGAATTTCCAGCTGCCAGAGTCTTCATAGTGCAGTACAAGACTACCACCTTAGTCAGGATGTTCTGTCTCCTGTTGTATAGATGCACAAAAGTATTACATATGTATTATTTGTGTCTTTATCCCCAGATGAAGAAAGACTGGGAAAATGGACTGCTTTGGAAGGAGCAAGGTGGGTATGTGGTGACACAACCCAAGAGTGGGGATCCTGGGCAAAACCTGAGGCACTGGAGGAGCCTATCTACCTCTAGACATCTAGTCTCCAACATGAGGTAGAAAACCTTGCCATCTAAGTCACGTCGCCTTCATTTTAGTCCTTCCTCTGCAGAATCAAACTGGATAAGAGAAGGAGTTTGACTCCTGCCGATGACTGGAGATGCTGTGTTTGCTATAGAGGCTGAAGTGGTTGGTGACCATGACTGTCAAAGAAATAGCAGCAGCAAGTCTGGAATCTGGAGAACTTGCAATGTTTGAGGTGGAGAGAGAAGAACTAGAGTCACCTACAAAATAAATGTTCATTTTGGCCTTATCTATGGGACTCAGAAGCTTGATGGACAAATGTCTGGATCGTGGAGAGGATTGAGAGGACTGGACTTAGACAGGGACAACCCTGCCTCAAATACTGCAGGGCGGTACTTTTCAGTCCCAGCACCTTGGAAATATGTGGTCATCCACTTTTATCTGCAGCATTGGTACATCTGAGTGAGCATAACAGCCATTTCGAGATGGGTGATACTTGTTTCCAGTACTAATTTTAGTGAGCCTTTTAAGCTTCGGAAAAGACTTCCCTGGACATCGTTGGATCATCCACCTGATTTAAACTGCTGCATCTTTTATTGGCTCATCAGGATGGCCTCATGCTAAGGGTGAGTTCTGAAGCATCTTACGCAATGGATAAATGACTTCCCATATGAGAAATACTCTCCTTTTATGGTCGTAGGCCTTTTATTAATTGAATCACGAGATTATTCTGTTAATTTTCCAAATTTTTTGCATTTTATAATGGGCTTGACATGTGTTGGGTTTTAGAGGGTTTAAAGTTAGAAATTAAAATTTTATTAGACATATGTTTAATTCTCTGTTAAATCACTTTAGTGAACTGTAGCCAAATGGGCAAAAATCGGAATTAGTATTTGCTGCCAGGATAATTTTCTGCCATTTGGTCACCAAATCAATTATGGCAGAATACACATCGTAGAGATGGGGATACTTTAACAGTTTTTTTTTGGTAATTGATTAGTTTATGCTGCTGATGACCTTCACAAGGCCTGCAAGACCAGTGGACATAAAACAGCCCCATGACATCAGAGATTCACCAACATATTTTACGGTAAGTCTGATTTTTAAATGTTTGATGTTTGCCAATGCCACTGCTGATACATGTGCTTAGATAGCTGTGTTTTATATTATCTAACCATAGTACTTTTGTTAGCATCTCTTAGAATGGAGGCTAGCTGTATATGTAGATTTAGACTTTTCTGTGCTTCCTAAACCATCCACATCATTGTACATGTGGTTTTCGTACCTTCTGCCTGGTAAGTTAATACTTAGTCTATGGATTAGTTGAACCCCCTTCCTCATACCAGTTTCTTGATTTTTGAATGTCAGTAACCAATTTTGAGTTTTTATTTGATATGTGTCACGGCCACATCAAGCTAAGCATCCATCCAGCTAAGGCTAGTCGATTCCTACTGTGCCTCCCTATAATACTAAAGCTCACCTGTAGCTCATCAGATTGGGTAATTGGCCTGGTATAAAAGCATATACAGTAGTTTTTGGATCTGGTTACGGACCCAGTGCTCCCTGTCAAGTTTGTGGCTTTCTGAACTATGGATTTGGATGATTTGGATTTGTTCGCCTTTGATTATCTCTACCTTGTTTTTGGCCCTCTGCTGGTTCGTGGACTAGTTTTGTGAATGAACGTGTGGCTCCCGTACTTGAATCTTCTCCTTGTCCAATCATTGTGGAATAATTCACCACCATGGATCCAGTGGAACTAGAAGCAAGACTGACCTGCAGCGAGTAGAAATCTCGTCCTGTGAGCATTTCCACCCTGCCCAGTCCTGGTACTATGGCTATGTCTTCCTTCATCTCACAGGCTTCTGCTGTGTTCACCCCTACCTCAGAAAATTACACTGGTAATTGCAATTTTGTCATTTTCTAATGCAGAGTTCATTGTACCTGGAAATGTTCTGAACTGAATGGGATTCTTTGAGATTCATTTTGTTATATATTGCTGATAGGATCAGGCCTGGTGTGATCTATGACATATAAATGCATTTTATATCTGAGATATGACTCTATGCTTTCTTCAAAGAGGTCTTTGAACATCACAAGGCTGAGCAAGGAATTTAGGAATCCAGTTATGCAGTACAGCGGAGAGATCAACCAGCATCAGAATATACTGTGGAATTTTGGATTTTGGCCACAGTAAGCCAGTCCAGCTTCACCATATATTGTCACAAGCTAAACGGGATGCTTAAACTGGAGTAATTTGTGCAGATGTTGGTCTGAATAGACCTATTTTCAAAAGACAGCTTACCTCCAGAGGTACAACTCCTTCATCAGCTCTCATGCCCTCTCAGCCCGGACTCTATTCACCTGTTGCAGGTGGGGGTTCCTCATCATGAGGAAACATGACTGTTGTTTATCTCCTCTCCAGGGAGCCCCCTGGTCCTGCGGAACCCCAGACTCAGTAGAAATTGGTATTCTCCTGGAAGCACAGGGAGCTACTGGCTTGGGGATCTGAGTGTTGCTGTAAGCGTCTGCTCACACCTAACTGTACTCACGTTCACTGGGAATTCCAGTACTAATCCAACACACCTGATTCCTCCAGAGAATTTACAATTAAAAGACTTCTCCAGCAAAACCAAGGCATCTGCTCTCCTGCCCCATCACCCATGAGGCTCTGCTATAACCTGGGACCTCCTCTCTACTGGTTCGGTCACCAGAATCACACCAGAAAAACTATGGATCACTACATCGAGAAAGTCTGCAATGTGTCCGGTCATCGACATCCCTTTGTTGTGTCCAAGTTTGCCTAAAGAATAAGGATAGGGGATTTTGTCCTTGCATTAATTATCAATCTCTCAATGAGATCACAATTAAGATCCGTTACCCTCTTCTGCTCATTCTCAAAACTTTGGGAGATGTCTGAACTGCTACCATCTTCATAAAGTTAGACCTTCGCAGCACATTTAATCAACTCAATTAAAATTAGTGAGTGGGCAGAATCGCTGCCCCGATTTTGCAGTCATGGACTGACTTCCATGTGAGGATGCACATTATTCATTTGAGGGTGCTGTGCACCCTTAGGCACTGTTGTAAACCTAGGTCAGACTAAGGGGACTAATGGAATATTGTGTTTATCACTATCAGCGGGCACTGTGAGTATCTGGTTATGCTGTACGGTCTCCATATTCAAGTCATTCAGGAATGAGATGTAGTAATAATAATAATAAGAAGAATTCAGTAATAATAAACTAAACTACACATGGCACTGTACTGTACCTCGCGCCGATGAACCTCTGAAGCTGCTCAGAGTTCTCACAAGTAGAATATGATGATGTTGACCATCTTGCCTGGCACACCATAATGCCAGAGAAGGTTCCAGAGAGTATTCCTGTCCAAACTGTCAAACACCTTCTTGTAATCCACAAGACAGATGTAGAAGGAAGAGCTCGACAATGCAATTTGTTCTGTGCAGCCTTTTTCAGAAGCCCTTCTTGATCTCTTAGTTGGCCGTCCACTTGCTCCTTCACTCGATTCAGGATTATGTTGTTGAAGACTTTCCCTGGTATGGATATGAATGTAATTGCTTGGTAGTTTGCACAGTTGCTGAGGTTGCCTTTCTTTGGTAACTTAATGAGATATCCTCCACCTGCTCCTCCTCCCAGATCTTCTCAAACTGTTGGAAGAGCATTCTCAAACTGTTGGAAGGCTTCTGCTGGTATGTTGTCTGGGCCTGCTGCCTTGCCATTCTTCAGCTGTCCTATCACCTTTCAGATCCTTCTCCTCTCTGTTTAGCGTGCTACAGTCTAAAGGAAGATCCTCTGCTGCTGATGATATATTTGGCAGGTTTGGTGGCACTTGTTTATTCAACTACTCCTTGTTCCTTCCATCTATTCTGCTCTATTCTGTTCTTCTCCCATCAACGTCTTTCCCTCCTTGTATTTCACTGGTTTACTCCTGGCAGTGCTTTTATAAGTGTGAGTTGTCCATGGGTTGTTCCGAATCCGGGCACTGTATTGCTCAAACTTCTTGTGTTCAAATCCTGTCACCCATCCAGTAACCTGCTCTTAACACCCTAAGCTTCATTCATTCGCACCATGTCACAGAAAGATGTTTGTTTGTTTTCCCTGTGTTCCCCTTTTTCAGTTTTGTGGTTTAAAGCCTATCCCCGCCCTGTTTCTATAAACCCAGTACTCCAGTCCCATTTATTATACCCATCTGCATTTTACTGGATTAAATTCGCTATGGCAGTCCCACAGCGAACGTTGAGGTTTACGTCAGCTTCTTGCAAGGAGAAAATCGTTTCGAACCAAAATGCCTGCAGTCGCCAAGAAACAAGTGTCCGGCTCAGCTGCTTTTGAGACCTTTAATATTCCTGCCCAATTATTATTCCTCACTGAATTCAGTGAATTTCTTGAACGCTTCTTCCAATGCCTGAGCAGCCTATATTTAAAAGGACAAAACTTCCTTGGGAATATGCAGCTTTTATATCATGACTGTCAACATGAAAAGGGAGACCATGAATGCCTGTCTGATCTTTGCCCGTCCCCGCCCCCCCGAGCCCGGCCTTTTACCAGATCGCATTTAGAATAGAGGGGCTTCAGAATTTCAAAAGATTTTAAACCACTCATAAAAAGTAGTACCGGCTCTATTATGAAGGATATTATGCAACTGTGTTACACCAGACTGTAATTTTAATTTCAGAACAAATTTAAATGTGGGATGGGACTCAGAAAATGAGAGTGCCGGCATATGCCCCAGGAGATTTACTGTAGTAATATAAGTAAATGCATATATGTTGTGGTGACTAAGTTCTCAGTTCAATTCAATTAAGAATTATTTGTATAGCACATTTTCACAGCATTACATTGTCTCAAAGCGCTTTACATTATCCCTGCCCAAAGACCCCACTGAGCAAGCCAGAGACAGTGGCAAGGAAAAACTCCCTTGAAGGAGGAAACCAGACTCAACGGGGGAGCCCATCCTCTGAGAGGGTGCGATCACAAATTTTGCCCAGGAGACGGTACTCGTCTCAGAGAGGTCATTCTCAAGGCTGTTAGTTCTGTTAGCAGAGAGCGGATCCACAACTGGCTTGCTCAGTTTCCTCTTTTGGAACTGCTCCCCAGCCCAGGCTTTAAGCTGTATTTGAGAAGATAGTCCCAACCCCTGGGCTGGGGCAGTTAGTGGCCACCAGCCGTGTCCTGTTGACTCCTTGTAGCCACGGCTACCATTAGTCTGATCAATGAAATAGATAAAGGAACCCAAAAAGGAATATCAAATTTGTTATTATGTAGTTATTCATAAAGGATTATATTTATTGTATGTTACGCAATAAAAAATAAGTGAAACCGTTGCTGTTAGTTGCAATTAGTTCAGTCAAGCTTTATAGAATGAACCTCATTCTTTCATTAAATTATTAAAGATGGGTAAGATCTTACACAGAGCAAAACCAGATTTTTTCCAAAACAAATTCATGGATACAATGAACAAAGATAGAACCTCTTTGCAGTGAAATTCTCCTTAATGTGATTCTCAAGGATAGTTTAAAGAAAAACAGAAAAACTATGTGTCAGAGTAAATTTACAATGTAAGAATAACCAAAATGTATTACTAAGAATGATAGTGCTGTTATAAGAGTAATCAATATATCTATCCATCTTCCAAGACTTTACCCAGTATAGGCAGAATAGTGCACAATAGCGCAACAATAAAGGGGTAGAAACCCAGCCACAGCTTAATCATAAAGACATATTGGCCATTCTTTTGAAAATCAATGACATATTTTATGATCATTGATCATAATAGGGGTGGCACGGTGGTGCAGTGGGTAGCACTGTCGCCTCACACCTCTGGGACCAGCGTTCGAATCCGGCCCAGTTCCATGTG